>SEYY01002439.1:67500-72500 GCA_009176605.1 Armadillidium nasatum
ATATATATATATATATATATATATATATATATATATATATATATATATATATATATTATAGCGTGTAACTGTATTTTCGACGATGGGGGTCTTTATTTATTTATGATTTCTAAAAATGAAAGATGAAAGTGTGTGTGTGTGTGTGTGTGTGTGTGTGTGTGTTTTACGTTAGACTTATGACTCGGTATTTTGGTTGTTAGAATATATATATATATATATATATATATATATATATATATATATATATATATATATATATATATATATATATATATATATTAATGGTATAAAATCACTAACATATTAAAATTATATAAAGAAAAAACAAAAGTTTTTGTTAAAATTATATAAAATAAATTAAAATTTAAATAAAATTAATAAAAAATTTTGAAATTTAATGAAAAATAAAAATAAAAATTAAAATATTATGATATTTTTTAGTGAAAACTTATACCCTCAGTACCTTGAGGAGGCTGAGGAGGCCCCCGCTACAGGGGTGTGCTACCCCTAGCCCCTCTGTTCCGGTAGGGTCTAGAGGGTCTACAGGGTCCTCAGCGTCTATGTAATTACACATTTTATACAAAAATTTAACAAAAATAATTAAAATATTTATTTAAAAAGAAAAATATTAAAGTTTTTTGTTCAAATTATATAAAATGATTTAAAAATTAAAATAAAATTAATAAAAAAATTTGAAATTTAATAAAAATAAGAAAAAAAAATTAAAATATTGTGATATTTTTTAGTGAAAACTTATACCCTCAGTACCTTGAGGAGGCTGTAGAGGCCCCCGATACAGGGGTATGCTAGCCCTAGCCCCTCTGTTCCGACAGGCTCTAGAGGGTCTACAGGGTCCTCAGCGTCTATGTATTTTCACGAAAAATAATTAAAATATTTATTTAAAAAGAAAAATGTTAAAGTTTTTGTTCAAATTATATAAATATTAAAAGAAAAAAAAGTTTTTCTTTGTTAGAAATTATTATATCTTTAATATATATATATATATATATATATATATATATATATATATATATATATATATATATATATATATATATATATATATATATATATATATATAATGTTGTTTAAAATATCATATCTGAAAAATTTTTAAATATTTATCTAAGTGTGTCGACTCATCGCTTATGACGTCATACAAATGGCGCCATGCTATAATCTTATCTTAGATTAGAAAAAATGATAACGATTCAAAGATCTCCCCATTTGCCCGCTGGATCCCGTCGTGGAAGGATGTGTCTCTGAAGCGCTCTCTCTCTCTCAATGTAAGTTGAACATTATTTATTTTCTTATCATTATTATTATTTATTTTTTCTTCTTCATCTTATTATTATTATTATTATTATTAGTAGTAGTAGTATAGTTAATGTGTAAGCCATGACCGAGCTCTGTTGTTGTTTATTGTTTATTATCAAAAAAGGACAACTGACGTCATACAAAATGGCGTCATGATAATCTTAGATTATTATTATTATTATCATTTCCAAGTAGGAGTAGTCCTACGGTCATTATCCCACACAAAAATATGCAAAATATTGCAAATTTTTAAATTTGCAATATTTCTGCAATGATTTCTTTCTAAGTCATTTTAAATACATTTTTCCCTTTTTTACCCTTTTTTTCCCCTTTTTTACCCTTTTTTCAAAAAAAATGTTTTTTTTTTTTGCAACATTGGGGGGCGTCACCCCCCTCACCCCCTTTTGACCCCCATTTACCCCCTTTTTTACCCTCACCCCCTCAAAAATCACCTCATGAACGTACGTGAGATTTTTTTTTTTTTTCTGCAACATGATCAACTTTTTTCAACATTGGTCCAAAGCCTTTGCAAGTGCACCCTGTTGCATTTGCGGAGGTTTTGGACCTATCACTACTATATATATATATATATATATATATATATATATATATATATATATATATATATATATATATATATATATATATATATATATATATATATATATCTCCATTTTTTTTATTATTCCAGTTGAAAAATTTAACTTTCTCACTAAGATCGTCAGAGCCCACACTTCATTTTTCTACTGTACCTAAACAAAAAATACTACTTAAACTTCCGTATATAGGATTACTTACATCTCAATAGAAATATTCATACGATACTTGAAGCTACATTCCCCCAATACCAGTTCATTCTTATAAATTATAACTCCCTCTCAGTTCATACTTTCTTCAGACTCAACTAATCTAACCCAATGCTCCTCAGATTCTCATTAATTTTATTTATTTGCAATTATAAGTGAGGATTGATAAGCATAGAGGAGTTTCCTTTAGAACTGACCTTAATCTTTGCTCTCCTGCGCACTCTGCTATAAAAGACCATGGATATATCCACCCTTTTTCTTTTTCTAATTTTTCTGTCCTTCAACATGAGTCTTTCCTTCTTGATAGTAGGATATTGGAGTATTAAATATAAAAACTTATTTGCCCATCCATATATGATCAAGCTTCTGCTACTGTTCTTTTCATTCAATAATTTACCAAATTAGTCTAGCCATTTTATTTTTATTTTTGTTATTTCAATACCTATATTATTATTTTATTTTTATTATTTTATTGTAATTATTATTATTTTAAATATTTTATATATAGTTAATGAATTTATATTTTGATTGTATTGTAAAACAGAAATTTGTAAAATTTAGTTTGTGCTGAAGACGAACCGAGATAAGGTTTGAAACGTCCACAGTGCAATAATTAGTACGTGGAAACTCTTAATATTGGCTTCAATTTTTCTGTTTAGATTATGGTCCACTAGGAAAGAAGCTGTCTCAACTTTATTATATATATATATATATATATATATATATATATATATATATATATATATATATATATATATATATATATATATATATATATATATATATATATATATATATAATATATATCCTCCGCGCGTGTCGAAAATTCTACATTAGTATTCACATCCGCATCCATACTTCACCAAAATTCGACATCCGAATCACATCCGCAAATGAGAAAATATGACATCTGATCCATCTCTAATATATATTATATATATATATATATATATATATATATATATATAATATATATATATATATATATATATATTAGGGATATTATATATATCGGCATATTTATATATCGGTATATCGGCAATATATATATTGGTATTGGTATCGGTATAGTATTTTTTTAGGTATCGGGTATTTTTTGGTATCGGTATCGGTAAAAATTTTGGTATCGGTCCCTAATTATATATATATATACGGTGAAAGTTTGTGTTTTAAGGATTGCCGTTTGGGGTATTTGATACGAAAGAAATACAATGAATAAATATCCAACTTACCTTATTTTGAAATCACATAAATGAAGGAACTACACGATTTTAAACAACGAAGTAAATAAATGGTTCCCCTAATTCTCCCACAGTTACAATCTAAGGATTATGACGTCACTTCCCCAAATTAACAACCGCAAGAGAAATAGATAATTCGATAAACAAAGATTGTCACAGGTAAAGCACAATGAATAATGAAACGTAAGTTTTGAAGGGCAAGACGCCTAAAGAAAATAAATCACAGATAATTTCGGCTTTTCAAAAACAAGCGGAAAAATATTTGACGAATGTTTTCACCAAGAGAGGAAGAGGAACTCTGTATGGCAGAAAGATTTTAGCAAGTTTTTAGTGCAAATGAAAAATTTGGGCATGTTTGGTTGTGAATACTTTTATATTTATTAGTCCCAGCGCCAGTGCGGAGCACAACAAAGTACTATTATGAAAGGTTTTGGAGCAAACGAAATCGTCTTCAAGCGAGGACTCCTCCTCTGGACTAATAGTGGGTCGGCCGGAGTTGTAGAAACTGACGGAGAAGGAAGAGACATTAGAGGTGATGGGGCAGAATCCACAGGAGGGGTACTAGGAGCAGAGGATGCAGATTCTGCGGATGAAGTTAATGCTGAAGATGCAGGTTCTGCGGATGGCGAAGCAGATGAAGAAGCAGAACCGGAAGATGTGGACTCTGAGGATGTAGAAAAGGATGTGGCAGGAGCAGATGTTGCAAACGAAGCGGAGGTAGAAGTTACAAATGTTGGTTTTAAACGTGCAATAGAGATCATGTCCGACCGGCCATTTGGAATCTGTAATTTGAGGCATCGGTCGAAGCGTTCAAGAACTAAAAAGGACCTGTATGTGGTGCCTCTAAAGCTCTTCTGATACGACCGACTCGGACATACACATGTGAGTACATGTTTTCAAAGCTTCTTGTATATAAGAAGTAAATGAGATGGATGGAAAGACGGAAGCACGTAGAACTCAAGCTCCCTCATCCGAGATATAAAATTTCTCATGACGGTGTCGAAGTCCCACTTGTTCTGAGGGACGGAAGCAAAGAGGTCAGCAGCAGACAAAAGAGATTTTACCAGTAACAACCTGAAACGGTGAATACCCAGAATCATTGGGAATACAACGCAGACTGAGAAGAACCATGGCAGCGAAAGCAACCAATTGTTCTTCCTGGCAGTCATAGCAGATTTTAGGGTTCTGTGGAGCCGTTCTAAAAGACCATTGGATTGAGGATGGCAGGCAGAGGTTCGAAGTCTGTGAAAACCAATTAAGTGAGAAAGTTCTGAAAAGAACTTATTCTCGAACTGATTACCTCTGTCTGTGATAATGTAAGGTGGCACCCCTAATTTGGTGATCCACTGTAAAAAAGTGTACGAATCGGACATTGCGGAAATTCCAGACATAGGCAAAGCTTCTATACATTTCGTATTAAATTTTTTAAGGCAAATTAGAAGGTAGCGGTAAACGGAAAAGAAGTTGCCTGGTGGGGAAACAACAAGAAAGGGACCGACAATATGTGAGCCGTCTCATAGCGCTGCGAAAGAATTTCCAAAGTTTCACCTGAGATTTTGTATGTCGGTGCACTTTGGAAACCTGGCACTGGTGGCACTACTGAACCCATAAGATGTTCTTTTCCAAGTTGGGACAA
>SEYY01002441.1:5000-22500 GCA_009176605.1 Armadillidium nasatum
GTAGGGTTCAGAGTTAAATTGAATCAAGTTCATAAGATTCATTTCCGAAACAGATCTCAAACTTGATTAGTTGCTATTAATTACATTACATTACTCTGGAAAAGGGCTTCTAAGGGGATACACGTTGGTTTCCATTGAACCCAAAGTTTAAAGTTTAGTTGACAAATAGTTCATCAATATATTTTAATAACCATTAAGATACAAATATGATGCATATAATATAATGAGCAATAATAAATATAATGATAATACATAAAGTAGTAAAGATAGGAATAAAAATAAAGATTAGAACAAAGCTAATATTAACAAGAAATATCAAGTCATGATAAGAAGTTTTAGAAATATTGGAAATCTTTGAGCTTTAATCCTTTTTCATTGTTCAGTAACAAAATTCAAATGAACAATTCATCGAATAATGGTAATAGTAATAATAAAGATAATAGTGACGGAAACAGGATTTTAATATTTATTCAACAACTAATTTCAGTAATAGTAATATAATTGAGGAAAAGGTAACGATAAAGCAATAATAATAATAACTATAATAATAATAGTAATAATAAAAGCTAATAAGAATATTAATAATAATTATAATTAATATTAGTAGCAGTAATAATTATAATAGAAGCTAATAATGGTGGTAACAATAATGAAAAACGACAGCAATAACAATAATAATAATAGAAATTATAATAATAATAAATACAATCTCGAGCGGTAATACTAGGAAAATAGTACAACATTACTGTTAATTAACATTAAATTTAATGAATTAACATTGGACTTAATTAACATTAAAATTGAACTATGGTCTTGATTCAATATTTCACATAAAATATAACATTTTTTCTCTACCAAGACAGTGTTAGTACAAAATGTTCAAAATATGGATTTGATTCACTATAACTCTGAATCCTTCACATATTAGTTGGACAAAGCAATATAGTGTGGGTTGCTATCTCGAATAATATGCAACGAATATTAATATTTAATCATATATTCCCTTCGGTATAAGGACTACGTTCTCGAGCAATGATAACTACGATTAAGATTAAAAAAAATACTAATTAGTGTATTCAAATAAATATACATCAATCCAGTGAGTGAATATATATATATATATATATATATATATATATATATATATATATATATATATATATATATATATATATATATATATATATATATATATATATATATAATATATTTTTTTTTTTTTTTTTTTTAAATAAAATTAATGCAAAAATTATAATAAAATAAGTAATAAATAAAATAAAATAAAATTTTAAAAAAAAAAAAAAAAAAAAAAAAAAAAAAAAAAAAAAGCAATTTTTTTTTTTTTTTTTTTTTTTTTTTTTTTTTATTTAAAATATGTATTTACTTCAGGAGCGAAAGCAAGGTTAACAAGAGTTAACCTGTTTTAGATACGCAATACAAATAAATACAATAATAATAATAAAAATAATTATAATCATTATCGATGGCGCCTTAAACACACACACACACACACACACACACACACACACATATATATATATATATATATATATATATATATATATATATATATATATATATATATATATATATATATATATATATATATATATATATATATATATATATATATATATATATATATATATATATATATATATATACTCAGCACCATATCCCGCATGATGCAGGGTGGTATCGGCTGTAGAAAAGTATTCATATTCCTGCAACCGTACGTGGGAAGAGAGAAATAACTGGTTAAGAGGGTTCCCAGCCTCTAGAACCTTAAGAATGATGGTAATCGGTTTGCTAGGGCTGTCACAAAATATATATATATATATATATATATATATATATATATATATATATATATATATATATATATATATATATATATATATATATATATATATATATATATATATATATATATATATATATATATATAAACTATCTAACACATCTCCTCGAGAAGAAAATAACAGGAATATATAATGTTCACGCCGTGTTATATTAATCTTCAAACAATTCAAGTTCCATATATTATTATAGGTGAAGAGAGCTCACGTTCTAACATGGAAAAATCAATGGCGAAATCAGTTTCATCATGCCATATATAATTCTTCTGAAATAATTTTCTTTCATAACACAAGAACTGCTAAAATTACGATTTACTTAATTAAATAATATTGTTCACGATATCTAATTGCAAAAACCAGATTAAAATAAACCTCACCGATGGGTCATGCTTGCAATAATGCCAATGTTATTCACGTGTATGTTTCATATGATTGGATTCGGGTATGTATTACATACATGGAGGGTATCTCCTACATAACGAGCAGAAGTTTTAAGGAACTCGCATAGGAAAAACGATTGAGCCCACAATTACACATTCAACACCTGATAAACACATGAGTTTCTCATGGAAAAACGAATGGTCTACAGGTAAATGTTCGTTTATCACGAGGTTCCAGAGTCTTTCGAATGGACCCCTACGGGAGGATTCATTGAAGTAGAGGCCGGGTAGACTGTAGAGGATTAGGAGAACACTCAAACGCTATTGAGTACTTCAAAATATAAACAGCGATGGAGGTGGGAATCGCACTCTCAACACCTTCCTCTACCTTACCACCAAATACACTGATCCACCACCGCGGACGCTAATATATATATATATATATATATATAATATATATATAATATATATATATATATATATATATATATATATATATATATATATATATATATATATATATATATATATATATATATATATATATATATATATATATATATATATATATATCACGGCTTTTAATTAAGCGTCTGTTTCAAAAGTGGAAATTGGAAAAAGCAGAATTAAATTCTAAAAAACTATTTTTGATGAAAATGAAAAGCAACCAAGACATTGTTTTGCCTCCTACAGATAACTTGATATTTAACTGTACATGAAAGCTTATCATGTGATATGTATATATACTATATATATATATATATATATATATATATATATATATATATATATATATATATATATATATATATATTATATATATATATATATATATATATATATATATATATATATATATATATATATATATATATATATAATATATATATAATATATATATATATTATATAATATATAATAATATATAGTAATATACCCTATATATTTGAGAGTAAAGATAAAAACGGAAGAATGCTTTCTGTATTATTAGGTCCTCTTTATCTAAATAAAACCTTGAAGTTATAATATAATAAAATAATAATAATAATAATAATAATAATAATAATAATAATAATAATAATAATAATAAATAATAATAAATAATAATAATAATAATATAATAATAATAATAAATAATTAATAATAATATATATATATTAATATATAATATATAATGATATAGAGAGAGAGAGAGAGAGAGAGAGAAGAGAGAGAGAGAGAGAGAGAGAGAGAGAGAGAGAGAGAGAGAGAGAGAGAGAGAGAGAGAGAGAGAGAGATAAATAGGCTAAAATAAAGAAAGGGAAAAGGTCATGATGAAAGATTCCCTTTTATGACGTAATCACTTTAGGATATAAAAGAAGAGACAGAAGCCAAAAAATGGTATTGTTTTTAGGGGGAAGAAGGGGGGGGGGAGCGGAGAGTCTAACAGAGATAAATGTGAAGGGGGTAGGGGTGGGGGGAAGGAGGGGAGGTGGGGGGGGGGAAAAAGAAAAAGTTTTTGAGGGGAAATAAAACTTTCTTATATAAATTGCACTATAAAGATTTTAAAATTTGCGTAAATTACATTACGATATTACAACTGTAATAAATATATATATATATATATATATATATATATAATATATATATAATATATATATATATATATATATATATATATATATATATATATATATATATATATATATATATATATATATATATAATATTATATATATATATATATATATATATATATATATATATATTTTTATGTTTCCTCCGGTGGGCAAAGGCCGGAGGCCTACCAAATTCCACCGGAGTTGGAAAGATCTATTATCATGGTCGATGGTGGCCGACGTGTCCAGATACACGGCGTTTGAAAGTATGCAAGTCAAAGGAAGTTGGGAAAACAGATGAAGAGAGTGTGTTCCAGACTTTACCAGTAGAGTATATGTAAGACTGAGCATAGCGGTTAAGTCTGGGGTCGGAGAGTTGGACAGAGAAAGGATGAGAATGTGTAGAAAGGCGTGTCGCACGAGCTCTTCTCAATGGAGGAGGTATGCGACGAGAGAGTTCAGAAGAGCAGTGTCCGTTGTAATAGCGATAGTAAAGAGAGAGTGACGCAACAATTCGACGGGCAGAAAGAGATTGAAGAGAGTTAGTAAGAGCAGGAGAGTTGATGATGAGACGAAATGCCCTTGACTCCACCTTCTCTAGGAGAGCTGTATGTGTGGAACCATCCCAGATGTGCGAAGCATACTCCATACAGGGGCGAACAACACCCCTATACAGAGCAAGCAACTGGGGTGGCGTGAAGTTAATTCTGAAGGCGCCTCAGAACACCCAACCTCTTAGAAGCTTGTTTAGAAAGAGAAGTAATGTGATCTTTCCAAGAAAGATCACGAGAAAAAGAAACACCAAGAATATTAAGAACAGATGAAGGCTTGAGTTGTGTGTTTTCGAAGAAGATATCATAGTTGTGTGGAAGATTGTGTCGAGTGGAGAGATGAAGGAATTGAGTTTTTGAGGCATTGAAAACAACCATGTTTTCTCTGCCCCAATTTGAAATACGAGAAAGATCAGAGGTTAGTTGCTCCAAAGGCTACCCTTCTCGAGTCTATCAACTGCTGTTGGGTGGGACGTTTTTCAAACTGAAAAGAATAATGAAGGGTGGAGTCATCAGCATAGGAGTGGATAGGAGATGAGGTGATAGAGAGAAGGTCATTAATGAAAAGTAGAAAAAGTGTTGGTGATAGGACAGAACCCTGAGGAACACCACTGTTAATAGATTTAAAGGATGAACGGTGGCCGTCTACAACAGCTGCTATAGAACGACCAGAAAGGAAATGAGCGAGAATATATATATAATATATATTATATATATATATATATATATATATATATATATATATATATATATATATATATATATATATATATATATATATATATATATATATATATATATATATATATATGCTGTATGGATGGAGTCAAGTATCAGTATCAGTTGGCATCATTAAATTTTGTGGTATTAATATCGGCAAAAAATGGCCGATATCCGATACCAAAACCCAATGTATAGAAAAATGGCAATTTTTAATTATTTTCAAAGCCAAAAAAGATATTTTGAAAGCGTAGATTTTATTATTTATCCATGACAATATTTTAAAACGGAGTTGGAAGTCTTAGCTATTTTTGATTGAGTTGGAATTGGGAATCGGGAATCAAAATCAGGAATCACCAATTTACGTGAAAGAATCGGGATCGGACTACTGAAGTAGGAAAAATATCTGAATCTGCTTAAAAAAATTTTTTATTATTATTTCAACTACGTCGCCGTCAGAAATTACCGTGGTCTCTGAACCACATTGTATCACATCTGAACCACTTGTACCACATCTGAACCACTCATACTATTTATATTTTCTCCACGAAATAAAACAAAATCAATTTTCTGTGCTGCTAACAACTTTTTTCCAAGGTAGATCCAATAACCATTGTGGCTCCTCCTCCTCTTCACTCTCATTCTGGCACTTTCATATAAATATGTCAACTCTAACCTTACTCTATTCTTTTGCCTTCCACTTGTTCCTTCTTGCAGCATCACTGGTATCCTTCTATAAAACGGAACTCATAGCTCAAACCTTAAGGTCAGAAATGGTCAGCTAGAGTTAGAAGAACACCGCAACTTTCCACACCACACTGTGACTCTCTTTCGCAATGGACACCAACCACTCTACCGCACAGCACCGCACCACATTAAACAATCTGGACCAAATACAGTATCCCATGTCTCCGTACCATGACAATGAAATTGTATGCAGCACCGCACAGGTAGGTTCTACAACCTTTTGTATACTATTGACAAATGTTTTTGGGGACAAGTGAAGATTGGTAAAAAATTGTGTTTCTCAAACAGTTTTTTTTTTTTTAAAGAAATTGCCAAATTCTGATTTTACTTCTTCTACCAGAAAGGGTTTTCACCCTGCCAGTGGAATCAGCCTCTTTCTCCATCCATTCTTAAAAGTCCCTCTCCCAGAGCTCTCTAAAAGATCCTGCTTTTTGGCTCTTTAGTTTCAAAGCTAGTCCTTGAGTTTTATTTAAACTCTCAGGTATGGTTCTCACCCTTTCAAGTGAACTAGCGTAGTTTCCCATCTAACCACTAAACACTCTCTCCTAGAGCTCTCCAGAAGATTATGTTTCTGGGAGCTATGGTTTCGAATGCAGGTTCTGGAGTTTTTTCAAGCAGTTAGCAGAGTAATCACAGGGCAGGGTGGCTAGTCCTGTCGCCCTTCCTTTTAGTTCTCTCCACATGATCCGGTCCTGTCGTTGATCCTTTAAATCAGGAATAATTTTACGTGGCCTTTTAACATAACCGTTAGGGCTTTTTGGGAGAAATCTTACGAACTTTAGGCAAGCCAAAAGCAAAGCCACTTATTATTATTTATTACTGTTTGTTTATTATTATTTATTATTATTATTATTATTATTATTATTATTATTATTATTATTATTATTTATAAAACTCCTTCAACATCTTTCTCATCACACTTTCCACATGAATAACTTAAAAAAAGAAAAAACATGAAGATATCACTTAAGATTAATAATAATAATAATAATGATAATAATAAAATGATATAATAAAATCAATAATATGATAATAATAATAATAATAATAATAATAATAATAATAATAAATAAAATAATAAAAAACATATAATAAAAGAATAATAATAATAATAATATAATAATAATAATAATAATAATAATAATAATAATAATAATAATAATAATGGCAATAATAATAATAGAATTATAATAGTAATAATAATAGCATTAATAATAATAGTAATAATAATGACAGTATTAATATTAATGGAATTCTGATAATAATAATAATAATAATAATAATAATAATAATAATAATAATAATAATAATAATAATAATTCTGTTTACGACAAATGCTCTCATCAAACTTCAAAATTTTCATTTTGATTATTTATTTTGTTAAAATTCGAGGCTCACGAGTATTGCCATATTCAAGGAGGGGAATTTTCTTACAAGTTTATTTCAAGGAATCAAAAAAGATTCTCAACTTGAACTATAAATATTTTTTTATTGTTGTTAACAAACTAACTAACTAATGAACTCTCTCTCTCTCTCTCTCTCTCTCTCTATATATATATATATATATATATATATATATATATATATATATATATATATATATATATATTATATATATATATATATATATATATATATATATATATATATATATAGAGAGAGAGAGAGAGAGAGAGAGAGAGAGAGAGAGAGAGAAGAGATATAAATTAAAATAAAAAAAAAATAATAATAATAATATTAATAATAATAAAATAAAAAAAATTTGAAAATAATTAATAATAATAATAATAATAATGTAAAATAGCTGTAGATCAAATGAATATTTTTCCATTTTTTAAATTGACGTCGAATGACCTCATAAAAAATAACAAACGACCTTTCCTTATTTTTATCTCTTCTCCAAAATAACGAAAGGAAAGTCTAATGCCCTATAAAATAATGATAATAATAATAATAATAATAATAATAATAATAATAATAATAATGATAATAATAATAATAATAATTAATCAATAACAGAATTATTATAATAATAATAGTATTAATAATAATAATAATAATACCAAATAATAATAATAATAATAATGTAATTCTGATAATTATAAAAATAATAGTAATAATAATATAATAATATATATATATATATATATATATATATATATATATATATATATATATATATATATATATATATAATATATATATATATATATATATATATATATATATATATAATAATATTAAAATAAAAAAAAAAAACAATTTGGAGAAGAGAAGAGGGAAAAAAGAAGAGATGAAAGAGAGGGAAAGAGAGAAATGAGAGAGAGAGAGAAGAGAGAGAGAGAGAGAGAGAGAGAGAGAGAGAGAGAGAGAGAGAGAGAGAGAGAGAGAGAGAGAGAGAGAGAGAGAGAGAGTACGAACAAGAACTTCCTTATTAACGATACGATGATGAGGCTGTGAATGAAATTTTTTTCGAGTTCTCTTCAAGAAAATAGGAAGCAGACAAGGGTTCTCAGTTTCTGAGAGAGAGAGAGAGAAACACACACATACTCTTATATATATATATATATATATATATATATATATATATATATATATATATATATATATATATATATATATATATATATATATATATATATATATATATATATATATATTATAGATAGATAGATAGATAGATAGATAGATAGATAGATAGATAGATAGAAAGATAAAGAAAATAGAAAATATTATTTAGATAGATGGACAAAAAAAATAAAATAAAAAAATAAAAAATATAAAAAAATTGGTAGAAGTGTAAAATTTTATTCCAAAAAACTTTTCATGTTTTTATTTTTAAATTTAACTATTAAATTTCGGGTTTATTTTCATTAGCTCTACTTTGCTATATAATTCATATTTAAATGTTTTTTTCTTATTTTACGTATTTCATCTGTCCTAATTCCTTCTTCTTCTTTTCCACTTAGTTTCCAACTATTAAATTTGTCATTTTTACTCCTTTCCTGGGCCTACTTTCTATTATTCCATCTTCCAATAAAATACGCCCTAGTATACTTACTCCTTTCCTGGGCCTACTTTCTATTATTCCATCTTCTACTAAATTACGCCCTAGTACACTAACTACTTTTCTGGGAATACTTTCTATTATTCCATCTTCCAATAAAATTCGCCCTAGTATACTTACTCCTTTCCTTGACCTACTTTTTATTATTCCATCTTCTACTAAATTACGCCCTAGTACACTAACTCCTTTTCTTGGCCTATTTTCTATTACTACATCTTCCAATAAAATTCGCCCTAGTATACTTACCCCTTTCTGGGCCTACTTTCTATTATACCATCTACTACTACTAAAAAACAATCTCTGTCATCTGACAAACTTCTTATAAAGTATGTATACACTTTCAGTTACAAAGTTCTTGTAGTAGTAAAATATCGTACGATTCTATTCAAAGAATTATGGTGATTTTTTAATTCTTAAATGAAAAAAATTGCAATTATACAGGCAAAAACATAAGAGCTTATATTTTATTATTTGTTTATTGCTCTTTTAGAAAGATTAATAGATATATAGATAAATAAATAGATAGAGATAGATAGAACAGAAAATGATAAATTGATTGATAGATAGAAAAATAGATAGATATAGTTAAACAGATGAATAGATAGAAAGACATAGATTCACAAACATTAGTAAATAAATAGACAGACAGACAGACAGGTATGTAAACATATTGATAGATAGATAAATGGAATGCAAATAAATAGACAGACAGTAATATAGAAAGGTTGGTAGGTAGATAAGACTGCGAGATAGAAATTAATAGATAGATAGATAAATAGATGAATCAATGAATATGGAAATGAGAAAGAGAGAGAGAGAGAGAGAGAGAGAGAGAGAGAGAGAGAGAGAGAGAGAGAGAGAGAGAGAGAGAGAGAGAGAGAGAGAGAGAGAGAGAGAGAGAAGAGAAGAAAAGAGACAGAAGTTATATAATATAATATAATATATATATATATATATATATATATATATATATATATATATATATATAATATATATATATATAGAGAGAGAGAGAGAGAGAGAGAGAGAGAGAGAGAGAGAGAGAGAGAGAGAGAGAGAGAGAGAGAGAGAGAGAGAGAGAACAGGTTTAAACAACTAATACCAAGAAACCTTCATTTTCAAATGTTCTTTTTATTCAATAAAAGTTATTTTCATTTTCAAATTCCGAAAAGAAAAACGTTTCTGTTTTATTAAGAATTAATATTTTATATGCATAAAATATTACCACTATTTATTACTTAAAAAGAGAAATTCATCAAAGATAATAAGTATGATATGAAACACACACGAACGCACGCACACACATTTTAATATTTTATACTTGTTTTATTGCATTTATTTCAAAGTTATTTTTGGTCCAACATTCGTCGGTATAAAGTTGCCAATAATATCTGAATGACAATACACATAATAATACACGTATATACGTACACAACACAGACATGCACACACACACACACACACACACACATATATATATATATATATATATATATATATATATATATATAATATATATATATATATATATATATATATATATATATATATATATATATATATATATATATGTGTATATGTGTGTGTGTGTGTGTGTGTGTGTGTGTGTGTGTGTGTGGTAAAACATTAAAATCACTTTAAACACACTAGCTGAACCTGATGAGGGCTCTGTGTCCCAGGGCTGAAACGTTGTCCT
Organism: Armadillidium nasatum; assembly: GCA_009176605.1. NCBI lineage: Eukaryota > Metazoa > Arthropoda > Malacostraca > Isopoda > Armadillidiidae > Armadillidium > Armadillidium nasatum. The sequence goes on from SEYY01002441.1 coordinate 15,619, forward strand.
TATTGTGTTTTAAGTGGTTTTAATGTTTTACATAAAAATAAGCACGTTATTTTAAGTTTTTTGAATTGCATATATATATATATAATATATATATATATATATATATATATATATATATATATATATATATTATATATATATATATATATATATTATATATATATATATTATTATATTATTATTATTATTATTATTAAAGAGAACTACCGAACTCGTTCTCTGATTCAATCAATAATCATAAAACCACTATTTTAAAACAATAAAAATAATAAAAGTTTAAAAGTAAGGGATTATAGACAAAGCGTCCAAAACTTAGTAAAAAGTGTGATATTCAAAGTTAAAACACATTATATTTCAGAACTTATCTCAGTTCTCTTTTCAGATGTGAATGAAGAACAAGCAGAGAAAAAAAGTAAATAAATACATCTGAAGAGAGAACTAAGATTAGTTCTGAAATATAATGTGTTTTAACTTTTAATCTCACACTTTTTACTTAGTTTTTGGACGCTTTGCCTATAATCCCTTACTTTTAAACTTTTATTATTTTATTGTTTAAAATAATGGTTATATATATATATATATATATATATATATATATATATATATATATATATATATATATATATATATATATATATATATATATATATATATATATATATATATATATATATATATATATATTAGTCAGCAAAATCCTACAACTAAAAAACTATTTTTAAAATAAATATATACAAATAAATAAATAAATAAATAAAATAAAATAAATGCATTAAACAAACAAACAAACTCCGAGAGAAAAATAAACATTTTTTAATGTTTTTTAACGTCATAAATTCTTATCATTTTTCAAGAAAGCGAAAAAATTCAAGAAAATGTTTGTCTTTCTTTAAAGAGTAAAATACATTCAAGAGTTCTTTTCAACATTTGTAATAATACGAAAATTATTTTTATTATTATTATTATTTTTATTATTATTACACTTATTATTATTTTTAATATTATAATTTTTATTATTTTTTATTATTATTTTTATTATTTTTATTATTATTATTATTATTATTATTATTATTATTATTATTTGAAATTGTTCCTTTTTTATTTCTTCTTTTTGTTACTATTATTAAATTTGGAATAATTCTTCATAGTATTAATATTATTATAATTATTATTATCATTATTATTTTATTTTACATATTTTTTTTTCTTTATTTATTTATTTCTTCTTTTTATTATTATTTTATTTTCAATACTTCTTCTTCGTATTTTTATTATTATTGGTAGTAGTAGCAGAAATAGTAGTTGCAATAATAGTAGTTGAAGTAGTACTAAATCATTTCTAACTTTCATGGCCATTTAATAAAAAATGTTGTTAATTACATTATTTTTAAAATTATATATATATATATATATATATATATATATATATATATATATATATATATATATATATATATATATATATATATATATATATATATATATATATATATATATATATGTGATCGGATGTCATTTTTTCCAATTTGCGGATGCGGATGCGGATGCGGATGTTGAATTTTGGAGAAGTGCGGATGCAATTTCGGATGCGGATGTTGTAATTTTCGAAAGTGCGGATGCGGATGCGGATGCGGATTTGAATTTTCGAAATGCGGATGCGGATTTTCAAAATGCGGAATGTTTGAATTTTTTCGGATGCGGATGCGGATGCGGATGTTAATTTTGATGAGGATGCGGATGCGGATGCGATGTTAATTTTGATGAGGATGCGGATGCGGATGTTAATATATATATATATATATATATATATATATATATATATATATATATATATATATATATATATATATATATATATATATATATATATATATATATATATATATATATATATATATATATATATATATATATATATATATTATATATATCACCTTTCCCACTTTCGTGAGGTGGTGTCCCGCCACAATTCCCTTACAAACATAACTATTCTTACCTTTCAACGCTTTCACCACCTCCCTCCATCTCTGTCTCCACAAATCTTCTACCCTCGTCTAAACTCAAATTCCTTCCATCAAAATCACTCTCACTCCATCCATCCATCTCCACTTCGGCCTTCCCTCCCCCTACCCTTCCCCTATCTACATCGGATCTACGTACCTTGCCAACCATTCTGTTCTCTTTCATTCTTCACATATGTCCAAACCATTTTAGCACATCCTCCTCCTCTCTATCAATTACACTCTTCTTCCATTTACACATCTCCCTTATTCTTTCATTTCTAATCCTATCAATCCTTCTCAATTTATATATCGCTCTCAAATCTTTCATCTCAAAGACATTGAAACTTTTTCTCGACCGAGCACTTATCGTCTATGTTTCACACACATACAATACAGAAGGTGAACACATACATTCAAACATTCTTATCTTTATTTCTTTCAAAATTTTTCCTTTCTTCCATACTTTTCTTAGGCCCCCCAATACTTTCATTCCTTCTACCACTCTGTTCTTTATTCCTTTTTCCGTCCCACCCTTACCTTCCACCCAACATTACTAGATATTTGAATTCATTCACCTCCTCAAGTTTCCATTCTCACACTTCTACAAACCAATTCCTCCCTCCACATTTCCTCATCCCCACCTCCAATCCTCATAACTTTATTCTTCGCTGGATTGAATTTCAATCTCGAGTTTGCACATTTCCCTTCAAACTCTCTCACAAGTATTCTCATCTTTTCTCCAGATTCTGCCACCAACACATGCCGCATCATCTGCAAAAAGTAAAACATTCACTTCACATTCACCCTCCATATTTCTCAACGTAATACTCTTCCCTTCTCTCTCCATTTTTCTAAGTAAACCATTCATCAATAGATTAAATAAATAACATGGAGATATTACAAACCCCTGTCTCAATCCCACTCCTATGCTAAACCAATCCGATAGTTCTCTCTTCACCCTCACTCTTGATCTACAATTCGCATATATATATATATATATATATATATATATATATATATATATATATATATATATATATATATATATATATATATATATATATATATATATATATATATATATATATATATATATATATATATATATATATAATATATATTATATAGTGTGATGGATCGGATGTCATATTTTCTAATTTGCGGATGCGGATGCGAATGCGGATGTCGAATTTTGGAGAAGTGCGGATGCGGATGCGGATGCGGATGTTGAATTTTGAAAGTGCGGATGCGGATGCGGATGCGGATGTTGAATTTCGAAAGTGCGGATGCGGATGCGGATGCGGATGTTGAATTTTCGAAAAAATGCGGATATTATATGCGGATGCGGATGTTGATTTTTGTGCGGATGTTCCGCATCCGCGCATGCGGATGCGAATGCGGATGCCATCACTAATATATATATATATATATATATATATATATATATATATATATATATATATATATATATATATATATATATATATATATATATATATATATATATATATATATATATATATATATATATATATATATATATATATATGGGGTGGGAAATATTTTTAATAAATTCAATACTTTTGCCTTAAATCTACCATTCTTTGATAATAATAATAATAATAATAATAATAATAATAATAATAATAATAATAATAATAATAATAATAATAATAAAAATAATAATAATAATAATAATGTTAAAATACATTATGAAATGGAAAATGTTATAGAATGCTCGCCATTCAATCTTACAATTTGCTTGTAGTTTGAATCTAAATCAGAATTTTATGGAGCTGTGGTCGGAGCTTAGATGGAGTCTGACTGTAGTCTGATTCAGAATGGGATCCTGAAAATAATGGAGCCTAACTCTGAGTCAGAGTCAATATATATCTTTTTCTTTATACTTTTTGAAGACCTAAATGAGTGGATCCTGAGATAAATGATGCCTAACTCTGAGTTCTATATATATATATATATATATATATATATATATATATATATATATATATATATATATATATATATATATATATATATATATATATATATATATATATATAATATATATATATATATATATATATATATATATATATATATTTTTTTTTGAATAAAACTCCTGACCCAGTATAAAAATAATTCCATGAATAAATATATCAAAATAAATATATTTAATAGTCAACTCAAACAATGGCTACAAGAGTCAAGCATTTTGCAGGCTTTCTATTATCAATAAATGTCAAAGTTTTAATGTTTTATTTTTTTATTTTTCCTGAGAGACATGTCCTCTTTAAACGAGACACATTTTAAACTTTAATATATATATATATATATATATATATATATATATATATATATATATATATATATATATATATATATATATATATATATATATATATATATATATATATATATATATATATATATATATATATATATATATATATATATATATATATATATATATATATATATATATATATATATATATATATATAATATCACATCCATTCCCCAACCCTCATGCCCTCACCAATCTCTTCCAATCACTCCTATTCTCCGTCAACCTCACACCATTCTCACAGCTCATCTCTCTGTCTCTCAATAACTCCTTGATCCCACTTATCCAACCTCCCCTCAGTCTCTCCCTACCTCTCACATCCTCCACTTCTGATACAAATTACCTCTTTTGCCAGTCTCTCCTCATTCATCCTACAAACAAATACCCTACAGATTTGTAGCTAGATAAATATACAAAATATAAATTATTGCATGGATAGATAGATAGAACCAAGCGGGAGATTAACTCATGTGCTTGACAAATAGATAGATAGTTGTAAAGATTGACAGATAGACAGATATATAGAAAAATAAGACAGATATTGTTATATAGATAAATAAACAGATAGATGGATAGACTGATAGATAGATATACAGATTGACATACAGCAAAAATTGTCCTAACGAATCGTTGGGACAAATGACAAAAAGGTCACATTAAAATTTCAATAGAGAAAAGACATGCCAAACATAAGAAAGTCGCTTCACCGATTTATTTTCTAATAAGAAAATAACTGAAAAAATTTGTTGTGAAATTTCTGCCACTTGTCCCAAAGATTCGTTAGGACAATTTTTGCAGTGTAGTTTTGCCTGTTTACAATTCCCTAAGTAACTACTTGTCAAATTGTTGTAATCTGGTAATAGAAAATTAATTTATATGAAAAGATTAAAAAGAAGTTTACCGTTATTAATAATTTTTTTTTTTTTTTTTTTTTTTTTGAGGTGGAGTCGAAGTCTAACTCAGATTTACAAAGAAAATTTATTAAGTATAAAATAAAGGAATTCGGATTCGGAGTCGTTGATGGTTATCGGAACTCATAAAAATAAAAAAATAAATCCTAAAAAAATAAAAAAATAAAAAATAAAAAAATAAATCCTAAAAAAATTAAAAAATAAAAAATAAAAAAATTAAAAAATAAATCCTAAGTTCCTTAGCCTATGATTCAAATTTTGAACAAAAATATTACCAGAGTGATTGAATGAGATGGTTCAATCCCCCCTGGGGATCCTAGGTAAAAAAAACTACCTAGAAAACTTCCCTCCTCGAATCCCATTTATAAATAATAAATATACAATAAATTACAAATAAAATGAACTTTAATTCACATAGTTTCCCCCCTTCAACCTGATCACCTTATCTTAACCCCTCTCCCCCTTCTCATTCAGATTTCCCCCCCTTCTCCCAAATAAAATATAATAAAGTTTGTCTGTCAAAATTCCAATTTCGTTTTCTTTATTAATTACCCAAAAGGGGAAACAATTCAAATAGACGGAAACATAATGACTATGCAACGATTCAAAATAAGAATAGAAGGCATTCATTAGCATTTAAATAATATATATATATATATATATATATATATATATATATATATATATATATATATATATATATATATATATATATATATATATATATATATATATATATATATATATATATATATATATATATATATATTATATATATATATATATATATATATATATATACTTTTATGGGTTTGTTTGTCTCTTCCTCTCTCTCTCTCTCTTTTTATTTCTCTTTCTTTCTCTCTATCTCTCTCCTTTTTCTATCTCTCTTTCTTCCTCTCTCTCTCTTCTTCCACAAACGCCAAATTAAAGAAATATATTTGGCCATTCCAAGCATCGATAAGTTTAGTTGTTCTTCGGGATTTAAATTTTATTCCGAGATTTTTTTTTTTTTGTCTTTAAATATAAAAAAAAGATTTCAAAAAAAATATATTTTTCCAAAAGTAAAAAATGTTTTAAATAAAATTATTTATTAGTAAAAATTTTGCAGTTTTTATTATTATTATTATTAATATTATTATTATTATTATTATTATCATTATTATTAGTAGTATTAGGAGTGGTAGTTGTAGTAGTAGTAGTAGTAGCAATGGTAGAAGATTAATGGAAGTAGTAGTAGAAGTAGCAGAATTAGTGGTAGAAGTAGTAGTATAGTAGTGACAGAAGTAGTAATAGTAGTAGTGGCGATGGTAGCAGTAGCAGTGGAGATAGTGATAGTGGTGGTAACAGTAGCAGTGTTGTAGTAATGGTGGTCATAATAGTGGTAGATGTAGTAGTAGTAGTAGCATAAAGTGGTGGTGGCGGAAGACATTCTTCGAATACCTTCAGTCAAGCAAAGGAGGAAGATAAAAACGTTGTGAAAGGTGTGCCCAGCCCCTGGCACGCAAGCGAAAAGATCCTTCTTCATATGATCCAACAGTGACAATATAATATATTAAATATATCAATAAAATTTACAAATTACATAAGAAAACACTGCAAAAATTGTCCCAACGAATCG
>SEYY01002441.1:27500-30000 GCA_009176605.1 Armadillidium nasatum
GGTTACATACAAGAGAGAGAGAGAGAGAGAGAGAGAGAGAGAGAGAGAGAGAGAGAGAGAGAGAGAGAGAGAGAGAGAGAGAGAGAAGAGAGAGAGAGAGAGAGAGAGAGAGAGAGAGAGAGAGAGAATATAAAACAAAACTATTGGCTATTTCACACAAACAAGTAAGAAAATCAATGAGCGGAAACAAGATGGAGAGGGAGAGGTCGACAAAAGGAAACAAAACTACTGACAGAGAGAGAGAGAGAGAGAGAGAGAGAGAGAGAGAGGTAAAGTAAAATAGGTCGACAAAAAAAAAACTGACTGAGAGTGGATGAGAGACAAACATATAAGTGAGAGAAGAGAGAGAGAGAGAGAGAGAGAGAGAGAGAGAGAGAGAGAGAGAGAGAGAGAGAGAGAGAGAGAGAGAGTATATGTATGTGTATGTGTGGGAAAAAGAGAGATGTCGTAAAAATATTACTAACTCTCATTCCCACAAACATGCCTTGTAACACATGACTAAAACAAAGTTGTGGCAAATGAAACAACTTTATTATTTCTGAAACTAAAAAACAGAATTCAATTTCCATGGAAGGATTTCTTTAATAACATCACTTTTAATTTCTTTATCAGTTTCTCTTTCAAATTATATATATATATATATATATATATATATATATATATATATATATATATATATATATATATATATATATATATATATATATATATATATATATATATATATATATATATATATATATATATATATATATATGTATATATAATAATATATATATTAAAATAGTATTTAAAATGCTTTTACCCTTAATGTAACTTGTTAAACAGGAAAAATAATTGAATAAGCTGTTTATATATATATATATATATATATATATATATATATATATATATATATATATATATATATATATATATATATATATATATATTATATATATATATATATATATATATATATATATCCCTGTAAGGATTATTATCTTGCACATCTGGGGTGGTTCCATTCAAACAGCTCTCCTTCAAAGAGGTGGAGTCTAGGGTTTTTCGTCTTTTCAACTCTCCCACTCTCACTAATTCTCTCTAATCTCTTTCTGCCTGTCGAATTGTTGCGTTCCTCTCTCTAAATATATACTATCGCTATTACAACGAACATTGCTCTACCTCCTCTAATGAGAAGGGCTCGTCAGACACGTCTTTCTACACAGTCTCATCCTTTCTCTGTCCAACTCTCCGACCCCAGACTTAACAGCTATGCTCACTTTTACTTGTACTGTATTGGTGGTAAAGTCTAGAACAAAACTCCTTTTATCTGTTTTTCCAACTTCTTTTGACTTACCTACTTGCAAGCGCCATGGATCTGGGCATTTCGGCCTTTAACGACCAGGTTCTGTTTTTCCCCCAACTCAGGTGGAAGTTGGTAGGCCTCCAGCCATTGCCTACCAGAGAATATATATATATATATATATATATATATATATATATATATATATATATATATATATATATATATATATATATATATATATATATATATATATATAGCGTATTCAATTATAATGATGATGATAACAATTAATAATAATAATAATAATAATAATAATAATAATAAAAAAAAATATTTATTTAACATCGCCAATAAGGAAAAATAATAATAAAAAATAAATATTAACACTTGAAAAATAATTAATAATAATTAAAATTAAATTTTAATATTATATAATAATAATAATAATAATAATAATAATAATAATAATAATAATAATAATAATAATAATAATAATAATAATAATAATAATAATAATAATAATATTTAATCTTTATTCATTTTCCAGGTACAAAGATAATACATAAAAAAATCGTATACTATATATGTATTAATACATTACTGAAACTGGCTTCTTGGAGGACGAATTCTTTATAATAATAATAATAATAATAATAATAATAATAATAATAAAAGCTATCGTAAGGTTTGAGGGGGATGCGTAAAAATTATATATGTACTACAACCGAAAAATATAAGAAAAATTAAGAATATATTTACAACATATGTAAGTTTTGCTCAATTTATTTCCTTTTTGTCAAAATTTTCTAACAAATTATATTTTTTTTCTAGAATATTTACATTTTGTCAAATTGAAAAGTAAAATTGTCTAAAAACAGGTTTAATAACATGTATAAAAGCCGTTCTCAGCACGTTATGTCTCAAAGTATGTAATAAAACTTTAACATAACGAAAACAATTCTACATTATTTTCTAACCTTTGTAAGACAACTTTAACAAAGCGAAAATCATTCTACATTTTGTTCTAACCTTGTTAAACAACTTTAACAAAACGAAAACGACTCTACATTATGTTCTAACTTTTGTAAGACAACTTTAACAAAACGAAAACGACTCTACATTATATTCTAACTTGTGTAAGACATCTTTAAGAAAGCGAAAACGACTTACGTTCATTTACTTCATTAAATAGAGTAGACTATCGACACACGA
>SEYY01002441.1:35000-37500 GCA_009176605.1 Armadillidium nasatum
GGAGAGGGGGGAGTTCTATGGAGTCAAGAGAGTGGATCGAAAGAAGACATTTGAATATATTAAACAAAATTATTTCACGTATCATTGGTTCCGTTTCGTCGTAAAAAGGAGGCTAATAAATCATTTTATGAAAAGGCTGTAAATATAATTCAGAAAAGATGCATGGATGCATTACCGCATTTCAATAATAATAATAATAATAATAATAATAATAATAATAATAATAATATATAATAATAATGATAATAAATATAATAATAATAATAATAATAATAATAATAATAATAATAATAATAATAATAATAATAATAATAATAATAATAATAATAATAATAATAATAATAATAGTAATAATAAATAGACGACAAAGAATTGAAATAATAAAGGAGGTAGTAAAAATAATTGAAATTATTTGTAATAATAATAATAATAATAATAATAACTGTAGTAATGAGTTTGTTATTTGATAATGTTAAATCTAAAAATAGTAAGAGTAACATCAAAAATAATATTAATATTAATGATAATAATAATAATTCATAATATTCATAATAAAAATAATAAAAGATAAAAAAGTAATAAAAATGAAAATAGCACGAACAAAGATAACAGCATTATTAATGTTAATAATAATAACTATATAGTTGCAATATTATTATTAATAATAGTAATAATAATGATAATAATAATAATAATTATAATATTAATTATAATAGTAATGATAATAATAACAGTAATAATAATAATAATAATAATAATAATAATAATAATAATAATAATAATAATAATAATAATAATAATAATAATTTTAGTTGAATTTTCTCTTCCAATTTTCCAAAAAGATTTTTTGTTCTTCTATTTCTTCAATTTACTGACCGGACATCATCAGAGCTTGGATGCTAAAGATGAATGATTTATTTTCAAATATTAAGTCAAAAGTTAATTATGATTATAAATTTTGAAAAATTATTACCAAGTAGATAGTAGTTCCTGAGCTTCACATGAGGAGTTCCGAATTTAAAATGATATGATAGTGGCAAACATCTGGTATGTCCCATCAGCCAATCAACCAGTCGCGCAACCAGTCAATATCGACGTACAGTCAGACTCTGGTAAAAGTAAACTGAAACACGATGATGATTAACTGAAAGGTTATCAGCCGCCTTCTTGAAAGAAATTTGTAGAAATTCATTATTATTTTTGTTGTGAAACAATCTTAAAAGATGGAAGAAGTTAAGTTATCTTTATAATAATTCTAGTTACATCTTTTACGTTTCTTTCACATCAAAATCAATTTCTCTTAAGAAAACGGCTGATGCTCTTTCAGTTAGTCACCATCGTGTTCCAGTTTACTTACTAGAGTCTGACTATACGTCGACATTTACTGGTTGTGCGACTGATTGATTTACAGATGGGATATACAAGCGTTTACCCCAATTATTTTAAATTCGGAACTGCTCATGTGAAGCTCAAGAATTTAAAATGATCTACTTGTTAATAATTTTTCAAAATTTATAATTTTAATTAACTTTTGGCTTAATATATGAAAATAAATCATTCATCTTCTAGAATTCAAGCTCTGATGATGTCCGAAGTTGGCGGACGAAACCGGTCAGCAAATAGAAGAAACAGAACAAAAAATCTTTTGGAAAATTGGAAGAAAAAAATTCAACTTACATTGAAACAAAGCTGAACAGTAATAATAATAATAAAAATAATAATAATAATAATAATAATAATAATAATAATAATAATAATAATAATAATAATAATAATAGCGTTTTGTTTTGGGTCATAAAAATATCTTATTAAGCCAGGAGAGTTCTTTGTAACAATCCTTATCCTTAAAATATTAGATACGTGGTGGAAGATATAAGAATAATCACCCTTATAACCTTTGTCTTTAAAAAATCTCTGAAGGAAATGTGTTAATCTCTCTCTCTCTCTCTCTCTCTCCTTTTCTTTCTATCCCCTTTTCTCACTCTGTATTTTTTGCCTCTCCGTGCCTATTTCTCTTTCTCTCTATATATCTTATTTTTCTCTGTCTCTGCATTTTCTCTCATCCTTCCTCTGAATAGTGAGCAGTCAGAATATCAAATGTAGAGGATAGTGCGGGTAGAGGAGATAGAAAGAGAGAGAGAGAGAGAGAGAGAGAGAGAGAGAGAGAGAGAGAGAGAGAGAGAGAGAGAAAGAGAGAGGACGAGGTCGCATAATTTTGTAAATTTCTTGAGAAGTAAAATGGAAACTCAGACAATTAATACAACAACAGCAACAAAAAAAAAGAAAGATAGAAAAAAATCACTCTACACAAATGTTTTTAAATAAATAAATAAATAAAAATTTTGCCAATTTTTTGCACGGTTCTCCTATCAGGATATTAATTTTGACCTTGAAAAATATGAAGATTTTAAAAAATCGGAAACTAAGCTCTTAAAAATGGTTTGAATGAAACTAGTTTTATATTGATGACTAAAATGATTTGTTAAAATTTTTTTTAATC
>SEYY01002441.1:45000-52500 GCA_009176605.1 Armadillidium nasatum
TGGCCCCCGATGGAGTCCCTTTTGCGAGTATAAAAAGAAATCCTTCTAATATATATATATATATATATATATATATATATATATATATATATATATATATATATATATATATATATATATATATATATATATATATATATATATATATATATATATATATATATATATATATATATATATATATATATATTATATATATATGAGGGTTCCCTATGGAAGTTCTTGCGGAGAGACCCCGACGATCTTAGAGCCGCCACTGGTCGAAGAAGTATTCTTCTACCGAAGGAGACAAAGAAGAATTTTTACTTGTAAGTTTTTAGAAAAACATTTTAGTAGATAGTGAAGCAACTTAATATCAAAAACATGAACTTTAATTTGTTGAAATATAGTTATATTTTATGGAATTATTTAAACTAATAATAATAATAATACCACTTAAAACTATAATAATAATAATAATAATAATAATAATAAAGTAATAAATAATAATAATAAATAACAATAATTTTTTCATTTATCAATAAAATTACAATTAAAATACTTTTCGACATGGAATGGAGGAGGCGGTTTACGTTCTATGAACAGAAAGAGTTTTGTATACAGTAGGAAAACTTAAATTTATTATTATTATTATTATTATAATTAATTTCTTAATAGAAAATATTGACTACAGAAGAATATATATAATACATTATAATCTTAATCTTTTTAGCTTATCTATTTTCTAAAGAACAATTAAAATAATAAAAATAATGACAATAACAATAAGAATAGTATTCATAAAAATAAAGAGATAAGTAATGATAATAATAACTATAATAATAATAATAATAATAATAATAATAATAATAATAATAATAATAATAATAATAATATTTAATTAATTTTTATCTGAGCTAAATTAAATTTATACAGAATAAAAAATAATATTTATTATTAGTATCGGTAATAAGAATGACATTGAAAACAGTAAATAAGAAATGAAAATTTGAAAAATCATAATACTGGTTCAGTTTTATAATAAATTATAGTCTTAATAATAATAATAATAATAATAATAAAATAATAATAATAATAATAATAATAATAATAATAATAATAATAAAATAATAATAATAATAATAATAATAATAATAATAATAATAATAATAATAATAATAATAATAAAATCAAAGAGCTTTTATTCAGTTACAAAGGAAAAATTTTACAATAACGTAATACAAATATATCTAATATTTATTGTTTTCTTTTATAACTGAAAATAAAAATAATAATATTTTTAATAATAATAATAATAATAATAATAATAATAATAATAATAATAATAATAATAATAATAATAATCGTAATAATAAAAATAAATATGAATGAAAACAACAATAATAATAATCATAAATAATTGTGACAGAGATAATAATAAAAATAATAATATTAGAAAAATAATATAATATTAATAATAATAATAAATAATAATAATAATAAGAATAATAAAATAATAATAATAATAATAACAAAAAATAATAATAATAATAATAATTCTGTAACTTCTAAGTTGGTTAGCAAATGAGCGCAAATTTCCATTAGGTGGAAAATTTACTTCCCATTTTTATTTAATTAAAAAATTAAAAACGTTCGGCAAAACATTTCCTAATTCGGTTTTTGTAAAGGTAAAAAAAAAAAAAAAGTAATAATAATAAGAGAAAGAAAACAATAAAAATTGCTGGAGAAGAAAACGCGACTGATAAGCGCGGGTGCACACACACACACACACACACACATATATATATATATATATATATATATATATATATATATATATATATATATATATATATATATATATATATATATATATATATATATATATATATATATATATATATATATATATATATATATATATATCGTGATTAATAATGTAGGTATCCCAAGGGTACCCTGTCACATCGTATTTCGAATGTCTTCTCTGCATTTAACTTTAGAGAAATAATAATAAAGATAAGGTATCAAGAAGATTAGAGATCCTACACTCTTGGGGAATGTTCTGCGCACTTAGGGGATACTTTACACTCTTGGGGGATGTTCTGTACAATTGGGGGAAATTCTACACACTTGTGGGATGTTCTTTACAACTGGGAGAAATTCTACACACTTGGGGGAAATTCTATACACTTAGGGGTACTCTACACACTTGAGGGATATTCTATACACTTGGGGGAAGTTCTCCACAATTGGGGGATATTCAACTTTGATTTTGCATGCTTGACTTTTTGACAGAAGGATCTGTCTTCTTGTGTTTATATTATGTATATCTGGTCTATTTGTTAGCGTATTGTAATGTCTTGAATATTTAATTTATTATATATAGGAAAAAAATGAAATGAAATGATTAAGAATGATAGTAAATAACCGTAATTGACATGTTCTTTGATAGAGTGTAGATTATAGTAATAATTAACTCACTAATTATTGTAAAAAAGAAGGAAAATAATAATAATAATAATAATAATAATAATAATAATAATAATAATAATAATAATAAGAAGAAGAAGAAGAAGAAGAAGAAGAAGAAGAAGAAGAAGAAGAAGAAGAAGAAGAAGAAGAAGAAGAAGAAGAAGAAGAAAGTAAATGAGGGAAGAAGAAGGAATATAAGATTAAGAAGAAAAGAAGAAAAAAAGAGGGAGAACAGAAGAAGAAAAAGAAGAATATAATGAAAAAGAAAGCAATCTAAAGGAAAAAAAATATTACAAAAATAAAAACAAAAAGTAAAAAAAATAAAACAAAATAATGAAGAATTGAGTAAAGAAGAAGAAGAAGAAGAAGAAGAAGAAGAAGAAGAAGAAGAAGAAGAAGAAGAAGAAGAAGAAGAAGAACAACAACAACAACAACAACAACAACAACAACAACAACAACAAGATTGTAATAATAGTGAGGCAAATAAATTATTGTATTTAATATCATTGTATTTACAATGAGAAACTTTGTCCTTTTCTCACCAAGGCGAAAATAAAATTTAAAAAAATATATTATTTAAAATACAAATTAAAATAACTCTTTCGTTAATATTTAATTAATATTTAATGTTTGTTTGTTGAAACTTAATATATTAAAAGCTTTTTAAATGTAAATTTAATAAAAACAATTCTCATAAATAAAATAATTATTCTATTCTTCATATTATGTTATGTTTGCAAAATTATTATTATTATTATTATTATTATTTAGTTTTATTATTATTATTAATATTAGTTATTATTATTATTATTATTATTATTATTATTATTAGTAGTAGTAGTAGTTATTATCATTATAATTATTATCATTTTTATTATTGTTAATATTATTATCATTAATATTATTACTATTATTATTATTTTTATTATTATTATTATTATTATATTTACAAACAATGATAAAAGCTTTAAGTGAAATTTTCAAAAGAGCATTTGGCTTTTGCAAACAAATAATATATATATATATATATATATATATATATATATATATATATATATATATATATATATATATATATATATATATATATATATATATATATATATATATATATATATATATATATATATATATATATATATATATATATATATATATATATACCTACAACACCATTCTCACAATCGTGGGGTGGTGTCTATCGCAGGCCACATCCATTCAAATAATCACCCCTTCACCAATCTTTTCCATTCATTCTTATCCTCTGTCAACCGCACACCATCTTCCCAATTCATCCCTCTATTTCTTAACAGCTCCTTGACATTGCTCATCCAGCTTCCCCTCGGTCTCCCCCTATCTCTCACACCCTCCACTTCTGAAACAAATTCTCTCTTCATTCATCCTACAGACATGTCCAAACCATCTCAACATACTTTGTTCAGCTCTCTCAACCAAACCATACTATTTGTCTATCCACACATCTCCTTAATTCTAACATTCATGAATCTATCTCTTCTACCAACACCATAAACCGCTCTCAAACCTTTCATTTCGAAAAGTTCTATTTTTTTCTCTTCCTAGAGTTCAACTTCCAAACTTCACTCCCATACATAACCATTGGTATACAACATCCCTCAAACATTCTCACTTTCACCTCCCTTGGTAACATTCCTCTACCCCAAATATCCCTCAAACCACCCAACACCATCTCTCCTTTTCTTATTCTATAACCAACTTCATCACTCATACTAACCACACACTCTCCAAAAATAGATACTTAAATAAAGTGACTAACTCCAATATCTCCCTACCCACTTTAATATGCAAATCATCTCCTTCATCCACACCCCTCTCCCCTCCCTCCCCATTTTTCATCCACAGCACTTTACTCTTGCCTGCATTTACTCTTTAAGCCCAAATCATCACAACCCTTTACAAACTCATCCACCAATACTTTCAAATTTTCCTATAACTCAGCCACAAATATCATATCATCAGCATTTGCATCCCACATACCATGTTGCTCCCTCATTCTCACTCCTTTCCCTACCCTATCCATTTTTCTCACTACTTTGTCAATAAATAAATTAAATAACCCCGGAGACATTACACAAACCCTGTCTTAAACCATTATTTACATAAAAAAACTCGGACTCCATTGTTTACTCTCACACATGCCCTGCTATTTATATATAATGCTCTAATACCTTCTCGTACTTCCTCCTCAATTTCACACTCACTCAGGACCTCCCACAGTTTATTCCTATCTGCCCTATCGTAAGCTTTTCTGGATCCATAAAGCACATGTACACGTCCTTCTTTTTATCTCTACTTTTCTCTTCAATCATTCTCAATGTAAAAACCTGAACCATACAACCCCTTCCTTCTCTGAAATCCATCTGTTCCTCTCCTATTAACCCATCTATCCCTACCCTATTCAGTAAATTTCTTCCATACACTTTCCCCACAACGCTAAGTAAACTTATCCCCCACAACTCCCACACTCAAACTTATCACCCTTACCTTTATATAAAGGAACCACACATGCATCCTGCCAATCTTGAGGTACCACACCCGTTGCCAAACATAATTAAATAATCTTAACATCCATTCTACCACACTTACATCCCCTTCCAGCAACATCTCTCCACTTATTCCATCCAAACTCGTAGATTTACCTCTTTTCACTTTCCACAAAGGTTTCTTCTATAAGAATTCACCCTCAGGCTCATCCATCATCCCTACCCTATCCCTCATCACAGCCACACTCCTACCTCCCTCACATTCAACAACCTAATATAATACTCCATCCATCTTTCTCTAACCTCCCTTTCTCAGTCTATGACCTTTATCCCCCCTTCCCTCACCATATATATATATATATATATATATATATATATATATATATATATATATATATATATATATATATATATATATATATATATATATATATATATATATATATATATATATATATATATATATATACAAGCGTGTGTGTGCATATTCGTATGTATGTGTTTGTTTGTGTACATTTCAATGACTGTTTTAACACATATTTGTTCACTCATTGTCTTCATTCCTAGTATTGGAAAGTCGGTTTTCAATAGAATAGAAAATTCTTTCATTTCTCAGAAAATTCAAGGATTTAGAATGGGGAACTCGGGAGTGGAACTTTTTTTACTTTTAATCTCTTGCACTTGGGGAAAATCTAGAGAAAACTTCACTTGTAGTGAGTTTGTACTGATTGTAACGAAGATTGTAACGAACATTGAACGAAGATTGCAGGTAAAATTATTCCTGCGTAAACAGAGTTCAGTGATCTTATATTATTGAGATTATATAAATATTATGAACTTGCAATATCGAAGACTTACGATATATATATATATATATATATATATATATATATATATATATATATATATATATATATATATATATATATATATATATATATATATATATATATATATATATATATATAGAACGTAAATCGTTTAAGGGGGAGGACGTAGCCCAGTCCAAAGCGATTGAAAGTACCCCCCACTGGGCTTAATAAGCTGGGTGATAGGGTGGGCTAGACCATTTCGTTTCACTCCGCTGTCATTTGGTTCGTTCCTTTTCGAGTTTCATCTTCTCAGAGGGTCTCTAGTGTACCCTTGACTCACATTGGAGTGTCTATGATCCCACAACCTTCCCCCTTCTTCACATGTACCCTATAAATTTACAAACGCTTACACCTACATTACCTATTAATAAATCAAAATGGCGAAACATAAATCTGCCTCGGAGAATCCAACAGAGGCGGATTCCAAATATAGCCCTTCATCCACTCCTTTCCCCCTTCACCACTTGGGAGTTTATAGCCTCCGGTGATGGGGTTGGCGCCACCAAAACCTTGTTGCCGACTTGCACTGGTGCACGGTCTACGTTTTTCATTAATTTCTGCAACATTCGCGATCTTTTGTCTAATCTCCAATTTGTCGAACACCACCTCTCTTCTTCTAGACCTCATCTCTTGTTCTTAACTGAAACTCAGGTGTCTGGTGCTCTGACAGCAAACCCTACTCTGTTTCCTCCTACTGTCTCTATCCTCAATTTTCAGCCAAAGGCGGATGTTGCGCATATGAGCGCAACGATGTTTTCTGTTCTCGTGTCTCTAATTGGAAGTCTTCTGAATTCTCTACTTTATGGCATAAACTTTCTTGCAACTTTATAACTAAATTCATTTGTTCTGCCTACTTATCTCTTAACTCTACAGACTATCCAAAATTCTTCGACTATCTTAACTCCAAAATGGAACACATTCTTTCTTCTCCTCCTTTCTCCGAAATCATCATTTTAAGTGATTTCAATGTTCGCCACCGCCAATTGCTTCCTTCTAGTCCTCATGATCCAGCTGGTAAATTCCCCTACCAATTTTCTATCCAGAACAACCTTGAGCAGTTGGTGTATTTCCCTATCCGTATCCCTGACCGCCTTGGTGATGAACCGAACATACTTGATCTTTTCCAAACTTCTTTTCCTTATCCTTAAACTGCTAAGTTTTTTTCTCCTCCGGGTTCATCCGATCACCTTCTTATCTCTGTATCTTGTCCTGTCTCTTCAAGTCTTCCGCAAGAACGGGCCCGGACTTCGGCGAGGAGACGTTACTGGCATTTCGGTGCTACTAACTAGTCTGACTTGCGGTCATACTTTTCTGATTTTCCATGAAATGATTACTGTTTCCGTGGGAGGGGTCCCTCTGAGTGTGCAGAGCGCATAACCGAGGTGATTCTCTCTGGCATGGATGCGTACATTCCATATTATTTCCCTTCTACTAAACCTAACAAACCTTGGTTTAACTCGGCTTGTTCTTGGGCTATCAGCCGCAGAAATGCTGCCTTCAGGGATTACCATCATCTTCAAACTCCTGAAGCTCACGTAACTTATATTTCATCCTGGAATCGTGCAAAATATATTCTCCGTAACACTAAAATATCTCTTTTCTCAGTAGAAAATCCAATAATCTTTCACGCTCTTTCTGGCATTTTGCAAAAA
>SEYY01002441.1:60000-62500 GCA_009176605.1 Armadillidium nasatum
TCTTCAAACCCTTTATCCCACCTTAATGCAAACATCAAAGCCATTAAAAAATGTCTATTTAACAAGCGCAACTCTAGAAAAGGACAAAAAGGACACTCGTCGCTTTGAAGCAATTATAAACCACTGTATAACCTTTAATTGACTATAAACCGTTCAAAGGAAGACGTTTTGGAGAAGAAAAAAAACGAGGAATTAAATTAATTATTCGTAAACCAATAATAAATCTTCCTCGACCAATTATACGTGTGCATCGCGCCATAATGATTTGTAATAAATGTCACCCTTACTTATAATCAACTCAGTCAGAAATATGAGAGAGAGAGAGAGAGAGAGAGAGAGAGAGAGAGAGAGAGAGAGAGAGAGAGAGAGAGAGAGAAATTGACATAAAAAGATTAAAACAAAGACTAAAAAGAGATAAAGAGAAGTTTTGAAATAGCGAAAAAAGAAAAAAAAATTGACTATCAAAAAGGTAAAACGAGAAAGAGAGAGAAAAAAATTGATTTTAAAAAAGAAAAAAAAAAGACCCAAAAGAGAAAATAACGAAACAAAAAAGAAAATTCACTAACAAAAGGGTAGAAACAGAACAGAGAGAGAGAGAGAGAGAGAGAGAGAGAGAGAGAGAGAGTCTGGAAAAGGATTGGAAAACTGAAAGAAAGAATAAAATATAACCCAATAAGAAAAAAAGGAACGAGAGAATTCCGGCTATCAATTTCCTATTCAGTACAACGAGGAAAACTCTTCATACGAACGGTACAAAAAAAATGATTCTTACAACCCACACACCAAACACATTCAAAAATAAGTCTTATGTGTAGGTTACATAAGATCTAGTTTTAGATATTTCTTTTGTGTGCGATAAAACGTTTTAAAAGATGGTAAATTAAAAAAAAAAAAATTCCATAATAAATGATTTAATAATAATGAATAAAAAAATTCAAAAGATTATTAATAACAATCTCTGTTATAACAAGACAGTGACGGAGACAGATTAAGGTCAGACACAGTCACCAAAGGACAGACATAAAGTGACAAATTAAAGGACAAATAGGGACAAACAGACACAGATTCTCTTTTAACTTACAACTCAAATTCCAGTGAAAAACGAAAAATAATAAATAATATATATATATATATATATATATATATATATATATATATATATATATATATATATATATATATATATATATATATATATATATATATATATATATATATATATATATATATATATATATATAATATTTAGGATTTTCTCAAAGGATTCAAAGGATATTTTTTCACTTGCAAAACCTAATTTTGTCTCTTTTTTAACTTAAATAAGAAAATATTTGATAAAAACTCGATAACACCTTTGGGATATCGATTAATCTTGAGGGGATATTAGTTCCCCTTCCCCTTCCCCTCTAATTTCTTTTTCTCCAACATAAAAAGGGGAAAGCTCCCTCCTTCCGAATCATTTCTTTTTTTTGTGTTACAATTGTGGGGGGAGCCTGGGCAATTTACACAAAGAATTATGCACCAAACAAAAGGCAATTCAATAAAAGTTTTTATTGATATTGAAAAATTTCGAAATTGAATAAAAGAAGATGGGAATATGACTTTAAGATACTATAGGAAAACGCTTAGCAATTGTATCGAACTATTCTAATTTAAAATACTCGTGTATTTATCTTCGTACCTAGATATCTTTAATATTTATATATCTATATATATTTATCTATCTATCTACTTATCTATCCAAGAATTCGTTTACTCTCTCTCTCTCTCTCTCTCTCTCTCTCTCTCTCTCTCTCTCTCTCTCTCTATATATATATATATATATATATATATATATATATATATATATATATATATATATATATATATATATATATATATATATATATATATATATATATATATATATATATATATATATATATATATATATATATATGTAATAAAATTGTCCTAACGAATCGTTGGGACAAGTTGGCAAAAATGTCACAACAAATTTTTTCAGTTATTTTCTTATTAGAAAATAAATCGGTGAGGCGACTTTTTTATTGCTTACCATGTCTTTTCTCTATTGAAAAATTTTACTGTAACATTTTTGAAAAACTTGTCCCAACGATTCGTTAGGACAATTTTAGCAATATATATATATATATATATATATATATATATATATATATATATATATATATATATATATATATATATATATATATATATATATATATATATATATATATATATATATATGCATAACGAGCGTGCATATTAAATGAGTTGTCAGAGGATGAAAAGAGGCCTAGAATAAAGTGAGCAAAATATTTCTAAGGGATATTGCGTGCGAATGTCGGCCATTGATGGGGTTCCCACATATAACTTCAACCGAATTCTAATATCAACTTGATAAAGAGAGAAAGACCCTTAGATAATGGTTCGTGTGACCCTTCAAGATTCTTGAGGAAGGAGCAAGATATTTCAGAATGGTTACGCTACGCCCTGTCTC
>SEYY01002441.1:72500-80000 GCA_009176605.1 Armadillidium nasatum
ACCAAAATATATTTGCGCATTTTATCCTAATCTCTCAACGATCGAATCTTAGCCAAGATCATGAACAAAATAAAGGAAATATTAAAGACGCCGTGGGAAGGAGCATATATCATTCACAAGTAACAATACGCTCTTTCCTAGAAAGGTAAATACTTGATATATAATATATATATATATATATATATATATATATATATATATATATATATATATATATAATATATATATATATATATATATATATATATATATATATATATATATTATATATATATAATATATATATTTTGGTGGTAAATCAAGGATCTAAAAAATTTCCATCACATTTGGGGAAAAACGAACAAGTTAACCAAATCAATTGCTAACATGACCAGCAGCATAGTGCTTGAAGATCTGCAAATCAAAGAGTGGAAGAAATATAAAAGAAAATATTTCCGAATTTACCAGCAGAGCACAGTGGTTAAATCACAGGTCAGTGAAACGGACAGCGAATGAATGAGACTGTGTAACTTGAAATTGTCGCATGAGCTGTTATCGAAAGAGAAAGTATACTGCTAGAGAGTTCAGAAGAGTAGTACTCAATATGATAGAGTTCAACTACTGAAGGATGGAGAGAATCAGTGAGAAGGAGAGGTAACAAACCGAAAAGCTATAAATTATACGTTATCGAGGAGAGAAGTATGTGTGAAGCCACCACTGAGATATTAGAACCCACAAATTCTACATTTTCAAGGCTAGAAGTAAATGTGAATTCTAAAGAACCATCCCAGATAAGCGATGCGTATTCCATACGAGAACGAAAAACTCCTCTAAACAGAGCAAGGACCCTGGGTTATAAGAAGTAAATCCGAATGCGACTTAGAACACATAAACTAAAAAGCTTTAATGAACGAAAAGAAACTTAAACCTAAGAAGCTTTAATGAGAAAGAAAACACATAAGCTCTAAGAAAAGCTTTAATGAGAAAGAAAACACATAAGCTCTAAGAAAAGCTTTAATGAGAAAGAAAACACATAAGCTCTAAGAAAAGCTTTAATGAGAAAAAAATAAACTCTAAGAAAAGCTTTAATGAGAAAGAAAACACATAAGCTCTAAGGAAAGCTTTAATGAGAAAGAAAACACATAAGCTCTAAGAAGCTTTAATGAGAAAGAAAACAAATAGGCTCTAAGAAGCTTTTATGAGAAAGAAAACACATAAGCTCTAAGAAAAGCTTTAATGAGAAAGAAAACACATAAGCTCTAAGAAAAGCTTTAATGAGAAAGAAAACACATAAGCTCTAAGAAGCTTTAATGAGAAAGAAAACACATAAACTCTAAGAAGCTTTAATGAGAAAGAAAACACATAAACTCTAAGAAGCTTTAATGAGAAAGAAAACACAAAACTCTAAGAAGCTTTAATGAGAAAGAAAACGTGATCTTGCCCAAGAAAATCGTCAGAAAATGAAATAAAGAATAAATAAAGAAAAGCTAGAGTTTTGTGTATGTGTGTGTGTGTGTGTGTGTGTGTGTGTGTGTATTTTTTCCTAGATGTGGTTGTGTGGAGGACCGTCAATATAATAAAAATAAAAATATTTTAAGAGATTTAATTAAAAATATTATATATATATATATATATATATATATATATATATATATATATATATATATATATATATATATATATATATATATATATATATTATTTCATATTTACTCACTGGTAAAGTCTGGAACACATCCTTTTTACTGTTTTCCCAACTTCTTTGACTTGCATACTTTCAAACGCCGTGTATCTGGAATGTCGGCCTCCATCGACCAAGAGATTTTCCAATCCGGTGGAATTCGGTAGGCCTCCGGGCTTAGCCCACCGGAGGATATATATATATATATATATATATATATATATATATATATATATATATATATATATATATATTATATATATATATATATATATTATATAATATATATATAATAGCCAATCTACTTGACCCTCTCCAGTCTCCAGAATTGGAGAAAACAAAATTAAAGGTCGACATACCACTATAGTGCCATTTAATCTTTTAATCTAAAATAAGCGGGAAAAATTGAATATAAGGGAGAATGAGCATAGGGTTAGTCTGGGATCAAATTAATAATAATAATAATAATAATAATAATATAATAATAATAATAATAATAATAATTATTATTATTATTAAAATGATAAAATTTGCCCATATATGTTTGCTTTTTTCTTTTTCTTAGACACGATATTTATCTACAAATACAAAGTTTATAATATCTATAAAAAAAATATTTGATTCGGCATTAATAAAAAACGGGATGGGCATTAATAAACAGGGCTCGGGAGTCGAAATGTAAATTTGTGTTCCAGAATTGGCATCAACACGATTTCCAACATTTCGAGTTCTGGAACTGGAGTTCCAAAGCGGATGATAAGCCTATCCTAAATTCTAAATTAATTTAAAAGGTTTATTTTAATTTATTCGCTCTTTCTTAAACCTTAAGTGAATTGATAATGGAGAAGTCAATCATAAAACGTAATCACATGTCAAGTTCCGTCACACACACAGTATGTATATATATATATATATATATATAATTATATATTATATATATATTATATATATATAATATATATATATATATATATATATATTATATATATATATATATATATATATATATATATATATATATATATATATATATATATATGTATGTTATACTCCCAGTCTCAATACACGATAATAACTGCAACCCAACCAAATATGCACATTCTTACAATCAAATCCTATACTATGTAAAAACATGGTATAAAAAATACCGGTTTACACCGATTTATTTGTCCTGTGGTACAATCAGAGCAAATCATATGCTCTACTATTTTCCCCTTTTAAACTCCTTCTAAATATAGCACACCTTAAAGTAGGTGGAGGATGAAGGGGGGGGGTAGGTTAATAATACTTAAGATCCTAAAATAGAGGTACCTCATCGAAAATGTACCAAAAGTTATTATTATATAATAAAGGTCATTGAATCGCAAATGAATTGTACCTCTTTTTTCTGGCAACTTTCAACCCACTCGTTTTTCATTAATAACTTATTCATGATTCAAGTAAAACTAATCGTAAAATAATTCATTTTTTCTTATTACTTATTAGGCATAACTTAAAACTTATTTCAAACTCCTTTTAAGCAAAATTTAAGTTAAATAAAATAATAATAATAATAATAATAATATATATAATAATAATAAATAATAATAATAATAATAATAATAATTAATACTAATCTACATCTCTCCCAGGAAGGGTTTTCACCCTGTCAGTGGAACCAGAATCTTTCCCCATCTGCTTTTAGAAGTTCTCCCAGAGCCCTCTAAAAGATCATGTTTTTCGGCTCGTTGGTCTCAATGCAGTCCATATCCAGACTCTCAGGTAGGGTTTTCACCTTTCAGTAGGACCAGCATCGTTTCCAAACTAACCTCTAAACACTCTCCAAGAGGTCTTCAAAAGATTGTGCTTCTCTGAGCTATGGTTCCAATGCTGGTTCTGAGTGTTACAAGCCGTTGGCAGAGTAATTCAAGGCCGGATGGCTAGTCCTGTCGTCTTGTATTTAATTCTCCATGATACGATCCTCTAGTCGATTTTCAAACTCACATTTAATAATATATAATAATGATATAATAATGATAATAATGATATAATAATAATATAATACCGTGAAATAATGAAGAATTTATAAACTAAGAATTTGTGAAGTAAAGAGAATAAAAATTAGTCTTCGAAAAAATCATAATTTTTTTTTTTTTTTTTCAAAGCAATTTATATAACGTATCTCTAGGCAATTAAAAACCCATTAGCTGACTTAAAATTGTAAAAATTAATTAAGAAAAAATACATTTGTAATGGTCAATTAATATAACTAAACTAAAATATGTGAATTTGTGAAAAAAAAGGGAAATACTTACACCATAAATATGCGATATATAAATATATTTATCTACTATGACGTTTAGTATTTCCCTTTTTTTTCACAAATTCACATATTTTAGTTTAGTTATATTAATTGACCATTACAAATGTATTTTTTCTTAATTAATTTTTACATTTTTAAGTCAGCTAATGGGTTTTTAATTGCCTGGAGATACGTTATATAAATTGCTTTGAAAAAAAAAAAAAATTATGATTTTTTCGAAGACTAATTTTTATTCTCTTTACTTCACAAATTCTTAGTTTATAAATTCTTCATTATTTCACGGTATTATTATTAGTCATTATCATTATTATTATTATCATCATTATTATCATTATTATTATCATATTATTAAATGTGAGTTTGAAAATCGACTAGAGGATCGTATCATGGAGAATTAAATACAAGGATGACAGGACTAGCCACCCGGCCTTGTGATTACTCTGCCAACGACTTTAAAACTTCAGAACAGCTTGAACCATAGCTCGAGAAGCACTATCTTTGAAGACCTCTGGGAGGGAGTTTTAGAGGTTAGTTTGAAACGATGCTGTCTACTGAAAGGGTGAAAACCCACCTGAGATGTGGATAAGACTCAGGACTGCATTGAGACCAACGAGCCGAAAACCATGATTTTTTAGAGGCCCTGGGAGAACTTCTAAAAGCAGATGGGAAGATGGGTTCCATGACAAAGTGAAAACCCTTCCTGGAAGAGATGAAGATGTAGAATTAAAATTATTATTATACTATTATATTTATTATATTATTATTTTATTATTATTATTATTATTATTTTTATTATTATTTGAACTTAAAATTTTGCTTAAAAGGAGTTTGAAATAAGTTTTAAATTATGCCTAAAAAGTAATAAGAAAAAATGAATTATTTTACGATTAGTTTTACTTGAATCATGAATAAGTTATTAATGAAAAACGAGTGGGTTGAAGTTGCCAGAAAAAAGAGGTACAATTCATTTGCGATTCAATGACCTTTATTATATAATAATAACTTTTGGTACATTTCGATGAGGTACTTTATTTATTAACCTACCCCCCCCCCTTCATCCTCCACCACTTAAGGTGTGCTATATTTAGAAGGAGTTTAAAAGGGGAAAATAGTAGAGCATATGATTTGCTCTGATTGTACCACAGGACAAATAAATCGGTGTAAACCGGTATTTTTTATACCATGTTTTTACATAGTATAGGATTTGATTGTAAGAATGTGCATATTTGGTTGGGTTGCAGTTATTATTGTGTATTGAGACTGGGAGTATAACATCCTTGTCATATATATATATATATATATATATATATAATATAATATATATAATATATATATAATTATTATAATATATATTAATATATATATATATATATATTATATATATATATAATATATACTGTGTGTGTGACGGAACTTGACATGTGATTACGTTTTATGATTGACTTCTCCATTATCAATTCACTTAAGGTTTAAGAAAGAGCGAATAAATTAAAATAAACCTTTTAAATTAATTTAGAATTTAGGATAGGCTTATCATCCGCTTTGGAACTCCAGTTCCAGAACTCGAAATGTTGGAAATCGTGTTGATGCCAATTCTGGAACACAAATTTACATTTCGACTCCCGAGCCCTGTTTATTAATGCCCATCCCGTTTTTTATTAATGCCGAATCAAATATTTTTTTTATAGATATTATAAACTTTGTATTTGTAGATAAATATCGTGTCTAAGAATAAGAAAAAAGCAAACATATATGGGCAAATGTTTTTATCATTTTTAATAATATTATTATTATTATTATTATTATTATTATTATTATATTATTATATTAATTGATCCCAGACTAACCCCTATGCTCATTCTCCCTTATATTCAATTTTTCCCGCTTATTTTAGGATTAAACACTATAGTGGTATGTCGACCTTTAATTTTGTTTTCTCCAATTCTGGAGACTGGAGAGGGTCAAGTAGATTTCTGGCTTTAAACTTATATATATATATATAGTATATATAAATATATATATTTATATATATTATTCCTCCTGGCAAACCGGAGCCACATCACCGGATAAAATTATCTGGCATGACCACATCCAGAACATGCTTGAAAGCAAGTCAAGAATGGGAAAACAGAAAGGATGTGTTCCGACTTTAGTAGATAATGTAAATCTTAATAATATATATATATAATATATAGTATATAATATCTAATATTATATATAATAAATATATTATATATATAACTCCATATAATATTGTAATAATTTTATTATATATTAGGTCTATACAAACTCTAAGACTCCAACAACACCAGAAACATATAAAAACTTACTTAGCTGTTATTAATATTCTTGTATTTCATTTTCTCATTTCTGGGCAAGATCACGTTTTCTTTCTCATTAAAGCTTCTTAGAGTTTGTGTTTTCTTTTATAAAGCTTCTTATTATGTGTTTTCTTTCTCATTAAAGCTTCTTAGAGTCTTTCTCATTAAAGCTTCTCATTAAAGCTTTTCTTAGAGCTTATGTGTTTTCTTTCTCATAAAAGCTTCTTAGAGCCTATGTGTTTTCTTTCTCATTAAAGCTTTTCTTAGAACTTATGTGTTTTCTTTCTCATTAAAGCTTTTCTTAGAGCTTATGTGTTTTCTTTCTCATTAAAGCTTCTTAGAGTTTATGTTTTTTCTTTCTCATTAAAGCTTCTTAGAGTTTATGTTTTCTTTCTCATTAAAGCTTTTATGTGTTTTCTTTCTCAGAGAGTTATTAAAGCTGAGCTTATGTGTTTTCTTTCTCATTAAAGCTTTTCTTAGAGCTTATGTGTTTTCTTTCTCATTAAAGCTTCTTAGAGTTTATGTTTTTTCTTTCTCATTAAAGCTTCTTAGCTTATGTGTTTTCTTTCTCATTAAAGCTTCTTAGAGTTTGTGTTTTCTTTCTCATTAAAACTTCTTAGAGTTTGTGTTTTCTTTCTCATTAAAGCTTTTTAGAGTTTATGTGTTCTAAGTCGCATTCGGATTTACTTCTTATAACCCAGGGTCCTTGCTCTGTTTAGAGGAGTTTTTCGTTCTCGTATGGAATACGCATCGCTTATCTGGGATGGTTCTTTAGAATTCACATTTACTTCTAGCCTTGAAAATGTAGAATTTGTGGCTTCTAATATCTCAGTGGTGGCTTCACACATACTTCTCTCCTCGATAACGTAGAATTTGCAGCTTTTCGGTTTGTTACCTCTCCTTCTCACTGATTCTCTCCATCCTTCAGTAGTTGAACTCTATCATATTGAGTACTACTCTTCTGAACTCTTTAGCAGTATACTTTCTCTTTCGATAATAGCTCATGCGACACTTTCAAGTTACACAGTCTCATTCATTCGCTGTCCGTTTCACTGACCTGTGATTTAACCACTGTGCTCTGCTGGTAAATTCGGAAATATTTTCTTTTATATTTCTTCACTCTTTGATTTGCAGATCTTCAAGCACTATGCTGCTGGTCATGTTAGCAATTGATTTGGTTAACTTGTTCGTTTTTCCCCAAATGTGATGGAAATTTT
>SEYY01002441.1:82500-84662 GCA_009176605.1 Armadillidium nasatum
TATTGTTAAAATGAATTCTTTATTGAAATGGTTATAAAAAAAAAAAAAAAAAAAAAAAAAAAAAAATTACAGCAAAAGAGGAAAAATCATGAAGGAAATATATATAAAATATAAGTTAGAATTCAGAAAATTCCAGAGAAGGATATAAGTTAAATAAAAATGAAGTTTTTGGTTTTGGTTTTATTGCCATATGTTATTATGATTGGCTTGATTAAACTAAAAGTAAACAAAAGTTAAAGCTTGTGTTGATTGTCTTTATTAAAAGGAGAATACACAAAAGTTAAAGCGTGTCTTGATTAGCTTAATTAAAAAAGTATACAAAAGTTAAAGCCTATGTTGATTGGCTAACTAAATAAGAATACAAAAATAATTAAAATTTTAAAAAGTTAAAACGTGTGTTGATTGGCTTAATTATGTAAAGAGTTTACGAAATTTAGTTTGTGTTGATATGCTTAATTAAAAATGAGCATACAAAAGTTAAAGTGTGTTGTTGGCTTAATTAAAAAAGAGCATACAAAAATTAAAGTGTGTTGTTGGCTTAATTGAAAAAGATTATACAAAAGTTAAAGTGTGTTGTTGGCTTAATTAAAAAAGAGCATACAAAAATTAAAGTGTGTTGTTGGCTTAATTGAAAAAGAGCATACAAAAGTTAAAGTGTGTTGTTGGCTTAATTAAAAATGAGTATACAAAAGTTAAAGTGTGTTGTTGGCTTAATTAAAAAAGAGCATACAAAAGTTAAAGTGAGTTGTTGGCTTAATTAAAAATGAGCATACAAAAGTTAAAGTGTGTTGTTGGCTTAATTAAAAAAGAGCATACAAAAGTTAAAGTGTGTTGTTGGCTTAATTAAAAAAGAGCATACAAAAGTTAAAGTGTGTTGTTGGCTTAATTAAAAAAGAGCATACAAAAGTTAAAGTGTATTGTTGGCTTAATTAAAAAAGAGCATACAAAAGTTAAAGTGTGTTGTTGGCTTAATTGAAAAAGAGCATACAAAAGTTAAAGTGTGTTGTTGGCTTAATTGAAAAAGATTATACAAAAGTTAAAGTGTGTTGTTGGCTTAATTAAAAAAGTACAAATTAAAGTGTGTTGTTGGCTTAATTAAAAAAGAGCAAAGTTAAAGTGTGTTGTTGGCTTAATTGAAAAAGAGCATACAAAAGTTAAAGTGTGTTGTTGGCTTAATTAAAAAAGAGCATACAAAAATTAAAGTGTGTTGTTGGCTTAATTGAAAAAGAGCATACAAAAGTTAAAGTGTGTTGTTGGCTTAATTAAAAATTACAAAAATTAAAGTGTGTTGTTGGCTTAATTAAAAAAGAGCATACAAAAGTTAAAGTGTGTTGTTGGCTTAATTAAAAAAGAGAATGCAAAAATTACTTAATTGAAAAAGAGCATACAAAAGTTAAAGTGTGTTGTTGGCTTAATTAAAAAAGAGCATACAAAAGTTAAAGTGTGTTGTTGGCTTAATTAAAAAAGAGCATACAAAAATTAAAGTGTGTTGTTGGCTTAATTGAAAAAGAGCATACAAAAGTTAAAGTGTGTTGTTGGCTTAATTAAAAAAGAGCATACAAAAGTTAAAGTGTGTTGTTGGCTTAATTAAAAATGAGTATACAAAAGTTAAAGTGTGTTGTTGGCTTAATTGAAAAAGATTATACAAAAGTTAAAGTGTGTTGTTGGCTTAATTAAAAAAGAGCATACAAAAATTAAAGTGTGTTGTTGGCTTAATTAAAAAAGAGAATGCAAAAATTAGTGTGTTGATTGGTTTAATTAAAAAAAAAAGAGTATACAAAGGTTAGTCTGTGTTGATAACCTTACACATTCACACACATTAGACAATAAGTCCTAAGAAGTTTTGGCGATTCAATAATTATCCTTTTTCCGAAAAAAAAATTTTATTGTTTATATTTAATTAGCATTACATTAATAATTCTGTATTTCATCCCACAGTTAATACAGGTAAAATTATAATTATACATAATTCATAATTTTGTTTTTTAAAACATGATTCAGATGATCTGTCCCTTTTTTAAAGTAGATACACTAAATCACTTCTTTATGGGATTTGATACAAATAATTCTGTGGTAGCATTAGTTATAGTTGGGACCTTTCGGTAGACTAAGTTCCTCGTAGTATCATTGCCATGTAGCCACAGAATTTAACTTAACCTATC
>SEYY01002442.1:7500-10000 GCA_009176605.1 Armadillidium nasatum
CTCTATATTTAAAGTAGGGACTACTAGAATTTTGCATGTCTCTCCATGTTCTCCCATATTAATATTTTAAAATCAATATTCTGGAAATGCAATTATACTATATATAAAAATTACATGTATTTATACATTTAAATATAAAATAAAAAAAGGACGATTTTATTCTTCCTCATAATGAAATTATTAAATTATTTTTAAAATAATAGAAACTTTTAAATTTTACTTTTTGAATTTCAGCGTCATCGTAAAAAATTCTTAATCGCTCCATCATTAATATATATATATATATATATATATATATATATATATATATATATAATATATATAATATATATATATATATATATATATATATATATATATATATATATGTACACTTCACCAACATCCGTGGCTTACGTTCTAACTTAGCTTCTGTGGAATACCATCTCTCTAATTCTCATCCTAACCTTTTACTCTTGTCTGAGACCCAGATATCAAAGAATTCCTCTCCTAACTTTTTTAATATATCTAACTATAACTTATTTCATAATTTCCGTTCTAAGGGTGGAGTTTGTGCCTATGTTAACACCAACACTCCGGTAACACGTCTTGTGAATCTTGAATCTCCTAACTTCGATGTTCTGTGGCTTAAAATCTTTCTTCCTACAACTTCAATAATCTTGTGCTTCTGCTACTGTTCTCCTAATAGAACAGATTTTTCTACCTTTTTTGAATACCTAACTACTTCTCACGAGACTGTTACATCTTCGCATCCAAATACTGAGGTCCTCTATTTAGGGGATTTCAACGTACACAACACTGAATGGCTAGGTTCCTCTCATACCGATTTAGGGGGAGAGGAGGCCGAATCATTCAGCATTCTCAACGATCTGGAGCAACTGATTAAAGAACCAACACACATTCCAGATCGCCTGTGATTTCATTTGACCAGGTGCATGGGCTTCTGAAGTCTATGAACGTTAGGAAGGCAAGCGGCCCGGATGGCATTCCTCCCCGAGTTTTAAAGGAGTGTGCCTCTGAGCTGGCTCCGTCCCTCGTTCAACTTTTCTCTCTATGCCTCAATACTAGTACTTTCCCCCAGTGTTGGAAGCGCGCAATAGTCCAACCTATCCCGAAGAAAGGTAGCCGCTCTGATCCTTCCAACTATCGCCCTATAGCTCTCACTTGTATTCTGTCTAAGATCTTTGAAACCCTTCTTAACTCTCACTTCTTAGATCATCTGGAATCTCATTCCCTTCTTTCTGATCATCAGTATCGCTTTCGTCGTTCGAGGTCTACTGGTGATATACTTTCCTATCTCACAGATCTATGGTCTTCTGCCCTTAGGGACCATGGGGAGACTTGCGTGGTGGCGCTTGACATATCTAAGGCATTTGACCGGGTATGGCATGCGTCACTGCTTTCCAAGCTCCCCTCCTTTGGGTTTCCTCCTTCTCTTTGCTTACTTATGTCTAGTTTTCTTTCTCATCGTTCCATTTCGGCTGTTGTTGATGGAGCGACTTCTTCTTCCTTTTCTGTCAATAGTGGTGTTCCTCAGGGTTCTGTCTTGTCTCCTACTCTATTCTTACTTTTCATTAATGATCTTCTCAGCTGTTCATCTAACCCTATACATTCATATGCCGATGACTCAACCCTCCATTCTTCTACTCATTTCAAATCTGCTCCTTCCTTTGCATCTAGAATTGCTTCTCGTCTTCATCTTTCCGATTCCATTCTTGCAGATCTGGATAGAATTTCCCAGTGGGGTCGTCTCAACCTTGTGAAATTCAACTCTTTAAAAACTCAACTTCTAGAAATCTCTCTCTCAAAGACACCTCCTAACTTTCCTATTTCTTTCGATGGTTCTCCCGTCTCTCCTGTTGACAATATAAACATCCTTGGCCTTCACATAAACAAAAAAATGTCTTGGAAACCTCATATCACAATGGTTGCTAGGGCGGCATCAAAGAAGCTGGGAGTTCTGTTTAGACTGCGAGAATTTTTTTCTTCCTCGCAGTTACTCTAATTATACAAGGGTCTCATCCGCCCTTGTATGGAGTACTGCTCTCATATCTGGGGTGGCTCAGGTTTCACCCGTCTTTTGGATAGGGTTGAGTCAAAGGCTAAAAGACTTATAAACTGTCCCGCTCTTTCTAATTCTCTTGATTCTTTATCTTTGCGACGTGATGTTGGTGCCTTATCACTTTTCTATAGGTACTACAATGGCAAATGCTCGAGGGAACTATCCACCCGTGTACCTCCACCTTTACGGCGTCCTCGCAGCACAAGGGGTGCAATGTCCGCGCATCAATTTTGCGTGGACATAGGCAACTCCAGGCTTGTCCGCTGTGGTGCCTCTTTCTTTCCTGCCACCTCTGTCTTGTGGAACTCTCTTCCATCTTCTGTATTTCCCTCTGCATTTAATCTCAATTTCTTTAAAGCCCGCGTCTGCGCCCACCTGAGAAATTTGCGTTAGGTGGGTACTGTAGGGGTGGTTTTTATTTTCTGGACTTTGTACTCT
>SEYY01002442.1:47500-50000 GCA_009176605.1 Armadillidium nasatum
AAAAGATACTTTTTAAATTAGCGAAAAAAAAAAAAAAAAAAAAAAGGAAAACTAAAAAAAAAAAAAAAAAAAAGCAATAAAACTGTTCAAATGTTTTAAAAAAAAATTATAAAAATTGTAAGTTGAAGAGAAATGATTGTTTGTTTGTTTTTTACTTGTTTGTTTTTTGTTAGTTTTTTTTTTGTTTTTAACTTTAAAAATATAAAAATCATGATACTTACTCTTATAAAGCTGGAATGTTAAAATCATGTGTATTTGTGTATACTATGTCTGTATATGAGTATAATACGAGTATATTTGTGTATATTATGTGTGCATTTGTGTTTATTAGGTTTGTATTTGTGTATACTCTGTGTGTATTTGAGTATACTACGTGTGTATTTGTGTATTCTACGTGTGAATTTGTGTATTCTATGTGCTATTTGTGTAAATATTGAGTGAGACAGTTTCAATATAGTTTGTAATTTAAAACTTTATAATGGATAATTATTAAATATATTAATTTAAAATTTATTTTATTAATTTATTACTATTTAAATTATTATTCTCTATTAAAACATTTTTACTTTTTTAATATTAAAATTTTAAATAAAATATTTATATTTATTTAGTATTAAAATTTTAATTAAAAATATTTTCACTTATATAATATTAAAATTTTAAATAAAAATATTTTAACTTATTTAATATTAAAATTTTAAATAAAAATATTTTTACTTATTTAATATTAAAATTTTAAATAAATGGGCTTTGAAATAGAACAGAAAATAAAAATAAAAATAATTATTCTAAAAAAAAATAAAAAATAAACAAATAAATAAATTAATAGAAATACAGAAGTTTATATATTAAATATTTACAAATAAATTAAATATTGATAAATAAATATGAAAAAGTGAGTAAAGGTTTAAAAAAATAATAGAATCAAAAATGTTTTTAAAAAATTTCAAAATAAAATTAAATTAAAAAAAAAAATAAAATGTTTCAAACCTGTTGAATTAAAAAAAGAAAATGAGAATTTTTAAATCATTTTTCACACTTTTCATTGAGGTAAATTCTTTCATTATTTCTTTTTCATTTTAATTCAAAATTTATATTCTTTTTATTTTATTTTATTACTTTTAAAACTGGTTCCATATTTTGAGCATCCCTCTTTGTGTCTTCGGACTCCCCCTCTCCCCCTAACACACACGCGCACAGACAAAAACAAACGCAAACACACACACACACACACACACATCATTTCTCCATCAATTCCAACAACTTCAACTTAAAGATCTTCACTTTTATGAGAAGTAAAATTTACTCATATTTTTATGGCTTCATATAAAATTTATGTTCAATAGAAGAACTTTTATTAAATGTAGAAAAATTGGAATAGAGAAAAGGAATTTCTCTCACGGAAAAATTATCCTATCACACCCTCCCCCCCCCAGGATACAATTACACAAGCGAAAACACTTCAGAATAATATAAAGGAGTGTTACATCTGTCTATCTATATTTAATATATATATATATATATATATATATATATATATATATATATATATATATATATATATATATATATATATATATATATATATATATATATATATATATATATATATATATATTTATATTTATATATATATATATATATTTTTTTTTTTATTTAATTATTATTTAAATGAAAAATATTTTCAAAATAATCACAAATAATTACGGAACAAAAAACTAAATAAATAAATTAAAAAAAAATAAAAAATAAAAAAGTGAGTAATTCAAAAATTTAAATAATTGTACAAATTAACCTTTTAATTTTAAAATGAATAAAAATAAAAAATAAGCAAACCAAAAATTAAATAGCAAATAATGAATAGACAAAAGCAAATACTAAATCAAAGACACAAACTATGAAAATTGAGAGAGAGAGAGAGAGAGAGAGAGAGAGAGAGAGAGAGAGAGAGAGAGAGAGAGAGAGAGAGAAGTGAGAGTGAAATAGATAGGAATAGAAACTGAATTGAGATTGTTAGAAAAGTGAGAGTTAAAATCTTAAAATGATAAATAAAGATCGAAAGAGATAACGATAAAGATAAATAAATCGAGATAATTCGAGAGTTAGATAGATAAGTGAGAGATAAAGAGAAAAGACAGTCAGAGACAGAGAGAAAACAAATAAAAAGAGTAAGAAATTAAATAAACGAACAGAAACAAAACAATAATTTCTGCTCTTATAAATAAAAATAAAAATAAAAATAAATTATCAAATATCTCTCCATCTTTCCTTTCTCACTCTTTCTACTTGGATCCCCCTCCCCCCATTCCTCTTCAACCCTCTTCATCCACCTCCATCCCCCTCTAATGATAATAAGGGAAGTTTATCAACTTTATCCCTTCCCTTCTTCACCCCTTTCCTTCATAATAAGTTTTAGGTGATCAAGAATGCAAAATTAATAATAAAAATTTCTTTATTATTATTATTATTATTATTATTATTATTATTATTATTATTATTA
>SEYY01002442.1:72500-75000 GCA_009176605.1 Armadillidium nasatum
TGTTATTGTATCAAGATGAAAGAGAATATGAAAGAAATGAAAAAAAGAAGAAATTGATAAAGTAGCAAGAAGAAACAGAGACAAGATCTAAAAAAAGATTTATGCTTTTTATCATTTTTATTTCAATTTACCCCAATGTATTAATAACAACTAAATATTAGTTCATACAATATAAGCGTTACTCTCAACATAATTGGATACAAGACTCGCATTATTTCTTTTTTAACATTATAATACAATGTGTGTGTGTGTCTGTGTGTGTGTGTATTAGCGAGTATGTATATTGTAGGTTTTTCAAATTGGAATAACTTTTAAATAAATTTTTTTACTCATTAATAACTCATTAGCCCTGATTGACAAAATAAACTCGCGAAAATGCATAAAACTCTTCAAAGTGTATTTGCAACAGCATACCTTTCGATAACGATAGAGAGATAACATAAGAGAAGGAAGAGAGAGAGAGATAAAGGAAAAAGAGATTAGCGATTAGTAAGAAAGAGAGATTAGATAAGAAACAAGAGTTTACTGTAATATTTTTAAGTTAAAATATACATGTTCAGCAAGGTTAGAAAGATGATGATTATGATGATGATGATGATGATGATGATGATGATGATGATGATGATATATATTTATATATATATATATATATATATAATATATATATATATATATATATATATATATATATATATATATATATATAACTTCTAAATAAAATAGAAATATAATAAAGATAATAAAAGAAAAAGAACTTTAAAAACATATAGTATAAATGAAGAGAAGTCGGAGAAGGGGATACAATGATAGGGAGAGAAAGATAAAAAGGGGATGAGAATTAGAGAAGGAAGAGAGAGAGAGAGAGAGAGAGAGAGAGAGAGAGTGGAGAGAGAGAGAAACTCTCATTTCTATTTGCACCCCTTCAAAGCTCGACTTGTTTTGCTTTCATTAAAGGAGAACCAGGACAAATAAACGTTCTTATAATGACCTTTTGGAAAGCAGTCTGGGACCTTATTATCCGCCCGACCATAAATTAGACAGAGCCTTTCTAACAAACACTTCAAGTGCCCAAATAATTTCCTCTTCGCTTCACAATCTTAAAGCCAACCGCAATTCAAAAGGACCTGCTCCAATTATTACTATTTTGGCTTTTATCAATTTTACAATTATTATTATTATTATTATTGTTATTATTTATTATCATTATTATTATTATTATTATTATTATTATTATTATTATTATTATTATTATTATTATTATTATTATTATCATTATTATATTGTAAAATATTATATATATAATATTATAATAAAATATGTTTTAAAAATAATTGTTGTTATAAATATTATCAAAAAGAAATATAACCATTTGTTTTATATTATTTAGAAACAGAAAATTTGGACCTATTTAATAATAAAATAAATATTAATATAATATAATAATAATAATATAGTATAATAATAATAATAATATATAATATATAATATAATATATTAAATGTATATATATATGTTTATATAATAAGTATATTAATATTATATATATTAATTTATATATTTTATATATTTAGTATATATATATATATATATATATATATATATATATATATATATATATATATATATATATATATTATAT
This sequence comes from Armadillidium nasatum, assembly GCA_009176605.1. Classification (NCBI taxonomy): domain Eukaryota; kingdom Metazoa; phylum Arthropoda; class Malacostraca; order Isopoda; family Armadillidiidae; genus Armadillidium; species Armadillidium nasatum. Next base: position 74,140 of record SEYY01002442.1, read on the forward strand.
ATATATATATATATATATATATATATATATATATATATATATATATATGTGTGTGTGTGTATTGTATGTGTGTGCGTGTGAATGTATAAAAATAAAGCTCTCAATATTATTCGTATTCTGATAACATGCTTGTCATTTTTTTACTTTTTTCATTATGCTTTTAATACACTTCATACGGTGGCACTCTTTATTCAATGCACTTAATATCTTCAGCTTTAAGTGGCCCTCAGGCTACCTAATTAAATGAGGCTTCCCACCCACCCAACGCTTCTCTCAACTTCAAATTCGTTAAACAAAAAAAAAAAAAATTCCTCGGTGGAATTTCCCTTTTTACATCAACTGATATTAAAATCTAGACTCTTGTGTTAAAGGTAGGCTCTCTACAGTGGTAGGCTCTCTCAACTTTAGATTCTATGTACAATATATTGTAGGCCACTACATAGATTTATAGATTTATAGATTTACACTGATATTGCCATTAGTCTAAAGTTTTTTATGTGGCTTTTTTATAGAGCTAGACTCTTTGTGTAAAGACATTTCCATTGATACATTCATTAGGATATAGACTTACGCGTCATTTATGATAAAATATAATAAAAAGGTAAAATAAAAATATGTAAAATTATTATCATAATTATGATAATAATATAATTATTATCATAATTATCATATTAATATTATCATAATTATCATAATTATCATATTTATCATTATTATCATAATTATTGAATAAAATTATATAAAATTTAATATATAATTAATTAGGTTTATATACTTTTCAAATGACACATTATAATAAACTTTTTTTCATATATAGTCTCATGCATTACTTAATGCTTTTAATGTCTTATTGTGAAATGA
>SEYY01002442.1:92500-97500 GCA_009176605.1 Armadillidium nasatum
CTCCTTACACTTATATAGATGAAAATATCGGAATCTTTCTTTGGCCAAATATTACCCAAGAACATACTTTATACGGTTCTTTGCGTAATATATATATATATATATATATATATATATATATATATATATATATATATATATATATATATATATATATATATATATATATATATATATATATATATATATATATATATATATATATATATATATATATATATATATATATATATATATATACATATATATATATATATATATATATATATATATATATATATATATATATATATATATATATATATATATATATATAGTGTGTGTGTGTGTGTGTGTGTGTGTGTGTGTGTGTGTGTGTGTGATTGAAGTACAATAGATTTTGGGAAAAAAATTTGAGGATTATTCGAAAGAAGGCGAAAACTTAATCCAAAATATTTATTTTAATTCTTGCTTTTATTTTATTTTTATCACAAAAGTTTTTGTCGAAAAATCATATTACTTATTTATTTATTTATTTATTTATTTTTTGTTTATTTACCATTTATTTATTTGTGTTAATTTGTTTTTGTAACTAAGTATTCAAGAATTTCAAAACCATTCAAAGTAATTCAACTTCTGCATTCCAAAAGGTATCTATCTATCTTTATCTATCTGTCTATCTGTCTACATGTCTATTTATCTTCCTATCTGCCTATGTATGTATGTATGTATGTATGTATGTATGTATGTATCTATCTATCTATCTATGTTATAACTCAAAATTAATTCAAAAATTTTTTCTCACTCTTTTTTTTTCATCAATAAAATTAAAAATAAATGGAATCAATAAATATATATATATATATATATATATATATATATATATATATATATATATATATATATATATATATATATATATATATATATATATATATATACAAGCATTACAGATCTTTATAAACTATAAACAGCTTTAAGTTTCCACAAGCTTTTTAATTAACCCGAGTTAAGTGCCGAGCTGTTTATTAGCCCCAATATCAATAGAAATCTGAGTTTATAATATTGTTGATGCATCGAGTTGCCAAAGGGGGGAATGGAGGAAGTGGGAGGAAGGGGGTCAAAAGGAAAGGGGGGGAGGAGGGTCTTTCCTTCACACCCAAAATCTAATAAAGGATCGGAGCTCATTAAGAACAGACTTGAGATACAGATTTCAAAACTTTCACACTTTATAACTTTATAGAGCTTTCAATAATCAAAGCTACAACATTATATATATATATATATATATATATATATATATATATATATATATATATATATATATATATATATATATATATATATATATATATATATATATGAACTGTCCGATAAATATTTATACCCATTTTGTGGGTTAATAATAGCAGCTATTATGATAATTTAAATATATTTATTTTAAAGAAATAATATTTGCATTGATATAACAATAATTTATAATAATGATATATTCTAATGTAATCATTAATCACACTAAAAATCCACGATTTAATCTAATCTAAATTTATGAACTAATCCTAATGTAATCATTAGTTACACTAAAAATTCCATGGAGGTGAACTAAAATTTGAGCTTAAACGACGTTTCTTTATTGAGATCAAACAGCTGACGTAGTGAAAAATTAGAGATACCTCCTGAACACCCAAGCTCCTAGAAGGTTGTTCAGAAAGATAGAAAATGTGTTTCCTATCAAGAAAGTTCATGAGAAAAAGGAAAGCCGAAATATTTAAGGACAGATTGAAGTTGCAAAGTTTTCGGAAAATTATATAGAGTAGGAGAATGAAGAAATTGAATTTTTTAGTGACTGAAAGCAGCCATATAAAGGCTACCCTCCTAGAAAGAGTTCTCTGCAGATAGTTGGGAAGACTTTCAAAATGAAAAGAATAATGAAGGGTTTAATTGTCTGCATAGGATTCAACAGGTGATAAAGTGAAGAAGAGAAGGATGGTAAAGAAATATAGAAAATGAGTTTGGAATAGAATACATCCCTGAGGAACACCATTATTAAAAGATTTAAAAGATGAACCCTGGCCGTCTACAACTGCTGGCATAGAACTATCGGAAGGGAAATCACTGAGAAAGTCACAGAAAGAAGGATAAATACTGGTATAGGAAAGTTTGGGATAAAAGCTTTTTACCAGACTCATGTGAAGGTTTTAGATATGTCTAGCGATACAACAAAAGATTCACCGAAACAACAAAAACAGAAGACAAATAACAAAGACAAGAAAAAACAGAGCGAACCTGAGGTTAATGAGGTTTAGTTAAATTGGAAAAAGAACAGAAAGAGTTTATCCATGCCAGAGAGAATCACTTCGGATCTACACTCGGCGCACTGAGAGGAACTTCTCTGAAAAGCAAAAACCATTCCAAGAACCTGTGTAAATATCCCATTATTAATTTCCTATGCGTGTATATTCACATGAATGTATCAATATATTCAAATAAATATTCCTATGCACATGCATATTCCTATTCACATGAATATATCAGTATTTTCAAATAAATATTCCTATGCATGTGTTTTAACATGATTATATCAATATATTCAAATGAATATTCCTATGCATGTGTGTTTTAAAATAAATATTCCTATGCATGTGTTTTAACATGAACATATCAATTTATTCAAATGAATATTCCTACGCATGTGTTTTTACATGAATATATCAATATATTCAAATGAATATTAATATTCTAAATTTAACTGGATTCTTAGTGACAGACAAACACAAAAGAATATATCTAAGGAGGGAACTTTTTAAAAGTTGAATTATGAAAATTTTTAATCAAAAATTACCTTTCAAACTTCTTCAGCCTTCAACTTATTTTAATTTAAAACTTTTCCTCAAAATTTTAACATTTTATTTTTATCATTATTATTATTATTATTATTATTATTATTATTATTAATTATTATTAGTAGTAGTAGTAGTTTTATTATCATTATCATTATTATTATTACTATTAATTATTAAGTATTATTAGTAATATTATTATCATTATTATTATTTCATTAAGTATTATTATGTTTTTATTATTATTAATTATTATTATTATTATTATTATTATTATTATTATTATTATTATTATTATTATTATTATTATTATTATTATTATTATTATTATTATTATTATTATTATTATTATTATTATTATTATTATTATTATTATTATTATTGTAATTATTATTATCGCTATTATTATTATTATTATTATTATTATTATTATTATTATTATTATTATTATTATTATTATTATTATTATTATTATTATTATATTTAGGATCAAATGTGTTTACCGAAATGTAAGGAAGATATTACAGAAATTTTTTAAAGTTTCTTTAGAATGAAAACTATTATAGATTCTGGAGATTACAAAATGTAAAGCAAAAAGTATTGTCTCATCATTATTAAAGGAGACAAAAAAGTTTTATGAAATATGCGAAGAAAAGAAAGAGATGTTGAATCAAAAGCTGAAGATTAGCCTTGTTAGTAAAACTTAATAAAAAGATTCTGTCACTATTAGAATGTCAAAAAGACAGAAAATAAAATTTAGCAGCAAGTAAATATGTATATTATTTCATTTAAAAGAGTAACAGAAATTGAAATTTGGAGTAAAAATAAAGTAGAAATCAAATGAAAACCAAATGAAAATCAAATGTAAATCAAACGAAATTCAAGTGAAAATCAAACGAATATCAAATGTAAATCATACGAAAACCAAACGAAAATCGAACTAAAATCTAATTAGAATCAAACGAAGATCAAACGAAAATCAAACGAAAACCAAATAAAAATCAAACGAAAACCAAACGAATATCAAATGAAAATCAAATGAAAAAGATGAAAATTAAATGAAAATCAAACAAAAAATCAAATGAAAATCAAACGAGAATCAAAATAAATCAAACGAAATCAAGCGAAAATCAAACAAAAATCAAACGAAAATCAAACGAAAATCAAACAAAAATCAAACGAAAATCAAACGAAAATTCAAGAAATGAAAATCAAACAACCAAATGAAAATCAAACGAAAATCAAATTCAAACAAATCAAACGAAAATAAAAAAAAAATCAAACGAAAATCAAACAAAAATCAAACGAAATCAAAGAAAATCAAACGAAAATCAAACAAAATCAAAGAAAATCAAAAAAATCAAATCAAAAATCAAACGAAAATCAAACAAAATCAAACGAAAATCAAACAAAAATCAAACGAAAATCAAACGAAAATCAAATGAAAATCAAACGAAAATCAAACGAAAATCAAACGAAAACCAAACGAAAATCAAACGAAAATCAAACAAAAAAATCAAATGAAAATCAAACGAAAATTCAAATGAAAATCAAAACCGAAATCAAATTAATATCAAATGAAAATCAAACGAAAATCAAACGAAAATCAAATGAATATCAAATGAAAAACAAGTGATGAAAGTATTAGCAAATATCGGATGGAGAAACATACTGGATGTGCGTTACTCATATTCTATGAGATTAAGGCTGGCACTCTAGACACCTTTAATGTCAGTAATTTTGGCATCCTTTCCCAAAGGCTTAATGGTTTAAGCATCTTTCCATGGATTAATGTCAAAATAATAATAATAAAATAATAATAATAATAATAATAATAATAATAATAATAATAATAATAATAATAATAACTAAAACAAAACGATATAATAATAATAATAATAATAATAATAATAATAATAATAATAATAATAATAATAATAATAATAATAATAATAATAATAATAATAATAATAATAATAATAATAATAATAATAATAATATAATAATAATAATAATAATAATAATAATAATAATAATAATAATAATAATAATAATAATAATAATAATAATAATAATAATAATAATAATAATAATAATAATAATAATAATAATATAATAATAATAATAATAATATATATAATATAATAATAATATATATATATATATATATATATATATATA
>SEYY01002442.1:110000-112500 GCA_009176605.1 Armadillidium nasatum
CCCACCGGTGCATCGGTCAACCCTAGTTTTAAGATAGGTAAAAACACACTAGTTCTACAACTCCTCTAGAAGGGCAAAAGGTAGTAAGAGAAAACAACATCTACAAATAATTTCAATCTCTGATTATAATTGTGTTTTTTGTATGTGAATTAAAGAAGATATATAAAAGCAAGTTTACTTTTCCCAAACTAAAGATTATTTATTTGCGATATAAAAAAACCTTATCTTAAATTTGTATATTATTATTATTATTATTATTATTATTATTATTATTATTATTATTATTATTATTATTATTATCATATTATTATTATTATTATTATTATTATTATTATTATTATTATTATTATTATTATTATTATTATTATTATTATTATTATTATATTATTTATTATTATTATTTATTATTATTATTATATTATTATTTTATTATTATATTATTTTATATTATTTTTCCATTATATAAATGAATATGATGCATATTCTTTATATTATGATATTATATATCATCCCACGCTCACATTATATTTTTCAAATTATTTTAATGAATTTCAATGGAATTTTACGTTTAAATGAGTTTTCCATTTCACTTAACATTTTTGATTGTCGTTACCTAAAATATTAGAACGACACTGATAATTGGGAATCTGATTCTTTCCATATTATGATGTTAATTAATATATACACTTCCCACGTCACATTATATTTTTCAAACTTATTTTAATGAATTTCAATTTATTACGTTTAAATGAGTTTTCCATTTCACTTAACATTTTTGATTGTCAGTTACCTAAAATATTAGAACGACACAGATAATATGATGCAGGAATCTGATTATTTTTCATATTATGATGTTAAATTATATAATAACACTATCCCACGCCTCACATTATATTTTTCAAACTTATTTTAAGAAGTTATAGAAATTCGGTTGCTGAGCAAACGTGCCTTTTTATGCCATACTTTTCTGCATAATCTAAATAATGTAGAAAGATGGATAAAAGGTGTGCAATGAAGTCAATAAACGTGACTCTTGCACATCTTACTGTAGAATTCTACATAATGTGGAAAAATGTGGAAGAGGTCCACGTATTGTTAAAAAAATTAGAATTATTCAACATTTTTTTTTTTGCTTATCTTAAATAATTTAGAAAGATGTAGTAAAAAAATTAGCAACCATTGACACTTAGCTTTATACTACATCTTTCTACACTATTCTAAATAGAGTAGAAAGATGTATTAGAAGGTCAAATTTTTTATTGAATAAATGTCTCTGGTGACGCTGATGTGAATATATATATATATATATATATATATATATATATATATATATATATATATATATATATATATATATATATATATATATATATATATATATATATATATATATATATATATATAACTGTTCCCTCCAAATTTTATTTTAAAAATCATGTCTTCATATCAAATGTCAGGTCATAATTATTATTAAAATTGTAACATGCAAAAAATAAAAAAATAAAAAATAAAATAAAATAAAAAAAAAGTAAAATGAAATAAAAAAGGATAAACAATAAAAAATAAAATTCAAATGTTAACAAATTTTGCAGCAAAAGTTCTATCATTTATTTTTTTTCCTTGCATGTTAGGAATAAGACAAGCAAAATAAAAAGGATCTTTTTTTTTTTTCATTAATTTTAATTAAGAAGTAATTCTCAAAACTCAAAGTAAAAATATATAAAATAACGACACGTTGCAAAAATAATGACAGTAATTATAATAAATGATTAGTAGTTGAACCAATGATAATAATATCAATAATAATAATAAATCAGTAACTTCAACATCAATTATAGTATATAATAATAAAAATAATAATAATAATAATAAAAATAATAATAATAATATTAATAATAATAATAATAATAATAATAATAATAATAATAATAATAATAATAATAATGATAGTAACAATAGTGATAATTTAAATAACAATAGTAAAAATAATAACAATAATAGTAAAGTAATATTACTAATAATAACAGCAAAATAAAAATAGTAGTATTAATAATAATAATAATATACAATTAAAAAACAGTAATAATAATAATAATAATAATAATAATAATAATAATAATAATAATAATAATAATAATAATAATAATAATAATAATAATAATAATAATAATAATATATAATAATAATAATAATAATAATAATAATAATAATAATAATAATAATAATAATAATAATTATAACTAATTTAAATAACTAATTAAATCGATAATGTAATTAAAATCAGTAAATTAGTTGCTGCTTGTTACAGTTTTATATATATATATATATATATATATATATATATATATATATATATATATATATATATATATATATATATATATATATATATAGAAGAAAGTGTGCTTCTGAGTTGTCTCCGTCCCTCGTTCAACTTTTTTTCACTATGCCTCAAATGCCTTTTTCACTTGACTTTCCATTCTTCTACTTATTTCATATC
>SEYY01002442.1:130000-140000 GCA_009176605.1 Armadillidium nasatum
TATCAAATCTTTTTTTTCTCTCTCTCTCTCATATATATATATATATATATATATATATATATATATATATATATATATATATATATATATATATATATATATATATAGTATAGATATATAGATGAATAGATAGATAGATAGATAGATAGATTAGTAGATAGATATAGATAGATAAATAGATAGATAGATAATTGGATAGATAGTTAGATAGATAAATAGATTGATAGGTAGATATATGACAATCTATTTATGTATGTATCTACATATCTATCTATTTATCTATCTAACTATCTACCTATCTATCTAACTATCTTTCTATTTATCTGTTCATCCATCTGTCAATCTATTCTATTAAATATCTATCTATCCATTAATTATCTATCATATATATATATATATATATATATATATATATATATATATATATATATATATATATATATATATATATATATATATATATATATATATATATATATATATATATATATATATATATATTATATATATATATATATATATATATATATATATATATATATATATATATATATATATATATATATATATATATATATATATAGTATATATATATATATATATATATATATATATATATATATATATATATATATATATATATATATATATATATATATATATATATATATATATATATATATATATATACAGATAAATAGTTTAGATAGATAGATGGATAGGTAGATAGAAAGATAGGTAGATAGATAAATAGATTGATAGTTAGATAGAGTTAGATAAATAATTAGATGCATACATAAATAAACTGACAAATAAATAGATAGATATATACATTAGTGGACTGACATAAAAATAGATAGGTACTGTAGATACATACATAAATAGACTGACAAATAAGTAGATAGATAGGTGAATAAATAAATAAATGAATGTGTGGAGATATCTAACGTTAGATATATTTAGCTAAATCTATGAACAGAAAGAGAAGAAATCATATATTTACGGAGCTTTTTTTCAACCATCCAAATATCACCTTCATAAAAAAAAAAAAATAAAATTCTTAATTGGAAATCACTTACCTTTGGCTGGGCATATTTTGATGCCCGATTTGTAAAGTGTCTCATCGGTGTACCAATCCCAATTTCGCCTTACTGTTCTTCCTCCCATTAAAATCACTAATAATACCCATAAAACATTAACTATTTCTATAATCTTTTTTCTTCTCCTTCTTCTTTCTAATTTTCTATATATATATATATATATATATATACAGATAAATAGTTAGATAGATAGATGGATAGGTAGATAGAAAGATAGGTAGATAGATAAATAGATTGATAGTTAGATAGAGTTAGATAAATAATTAGATGCATACATAAATAAACTGACAAATAAATAGATAGATATATACATTAGTGGACTGACATAAAAATAGATAGGTACTGTAGATACATACATAAATAGACTGACAAATAAGTAGATAGATAGGTGAATAAATAAATAAATGAATGTGTGGAGATATCTAACGTTAGATATATTTAGCTAAATCTATGAACAGAAAGAGAAGAAATCATATATTTACGGAGCTTTTTTTCAACCATCCAAATATCACCTTCATAAAAAAAAAAAAATAAAAAAAAAAATTCTTAATTGGAAATCACTTACCTTTGGCTGGGCATATTTTGATGCCCGATTTGTAAAGTGTCTCATCGGTGTACCAATCCCAATTTCGCCTTACTGTTCTTCCTCCCATTAAAATCACTAATAATACCCATAAAACATTAACTATTTCTATAATCTTTTTTCTTCTCCTTCTTCTTTCTAATTTTCTATGACTGAAGCACTTGAAATTGGTCTTCGTTAATGAAGGAATTGATTCTGAAACGAATATATATATATATATATATAATATATATATATATATATATATATATATATATATATATATATATATATATATATATATATATATATATATATATATATAAATATATATAAATATATATAAAATAAAAATATAATAAAATATAAATAATAATATAAAAATAAAATAATATATAAAAAAAAAATTTAAATTTCAAATGCAAAAACTAGTCCAAAAAGGCCTCTATAAATAAATTATTATTATTATATTATATTATATTATTATTATTATTATTATTATTATTATTATTATTATTATTATTATTATTATTTTATATTATTTATTCCTATTGTTTTAAATTATATAAATTAAATTTTTTAACTTTTATTTAGGAATAAATTAAATTTAATATTTATATATATATATATATATATATATATATATATATATATATATATATATATATATATATATATATATATATATATATATATATATATATATATATATATATATATATATATATATATATATATATATATATATATATATATATATATATATATATATATATATTATATATATAATATATATATATATATATATATATATATATATATATATATATATATATATATATATATATATATATATATATATATATATATATATATATAATATATATATATATATATATATATATATATAATATACATAATATACATAAAAATTATAAAACACACACAAAATAACACATACACACACACCACACACACACATATATATATATATATAATATATATATAATATATATATATATATATATATATATATATATATATATATATATATATAATATATATATATATATATATATAATATATATATATATATATATATATATATATATATATATATATATATATATATATATATATATATATATATATATATATATATATATATATATATATATATATATATATATATATATATATATATATATATATATATATATATATATATATATATATATATATATATATATATATATATATATATTATATATATATATATATATATATATATATATATATATATATATATATATATATATATGTATATATACACGAGTAAATACATTGAAACAAATAAATTAGCTTTGTTTCAAAGTTATTAGCAATAAACCCACCTTTTAATCGGCTTACTAAACCCTGAGAGCCCAGAGCAACAAGAAGAGCAGCCCCCATAGATGGAAGATACAATATTCGTTCAGCGGCAACAAATCCGACCCAGACCACCAAATTGGAAGCAGGAAGAAAAGGAATTACCAAAAGGCCTAAAGCAAATGCGATATGAACAGGTTCCGGAAACGTTAGTTTCTTTTCTTTATCTAATTCCGAATATTTTTTATTATCTATGTAAATATTATTATTATTATTATTATTATTATTATTATTATTATTATTATTATTATTATTATTATTATTATTATTATTATTATTATTATTTAAAGGGTCATGGCAAACGGTATCTAGTATTTTGAAGCTACTTCCCATTGATTTTTGAATTAGTAAAGCTTTTACAGTAATTAATATTGAATATGAAGATCCGAAGACTATAATAATTATTGGAATAATTTCTGTATCTAATGGAGATGTTACTAATGGAATTGCATCCATGGACCAATCGAAGGAGAGTAAGTGAGGAAGAAGTAGCAGTCGGGCATGGAGGGTCCAATAACGTCCAATAGTTAAGGAACGAGTTAGTACAGATGTTGCATGGGCAGCTGGGTTGTCAGCCGAGGTAAAAGAGGGTACAGCAGTTGATAAGGTCAGCCGACACCAAATTATAACAACCATTATTAAAAAAAGTAGCCATGTTTCGGAAATTAGGTTTTTCAGTAAATTCTGTAAAAATAGGAAAAAATTAGTTTATTATAAGAGATTAAATACAGAGATTAATACAATCTATGGAGATATTATTATGATTATGCGAATATTAATTAACCTTAATTAAAGAGAGTAATACAAACTACGAAGATATTAATTACTATAAATTAAATATCAATAACATAATCATAATTAATGAAATTAATTGAAACTATGAAGATTTTAATGATTGTCTATTAAATATTAATTAATTAATCTTAATAAAAGAGATTAATCTAAACTTATGAAGATATTAATCACAATAAATTAAATATTAACTAATCTTAATTAATAAGATTAATCCAAACTATGAATATATTAACAACTATATAAATATTAATTAATTAACCTTAATTAAAGGTATTTATTTAAACTATGAAGATAGTAATTGCTATAAATTAAATATTAATTAATTAATCTTAATTAATGAGATTAATTCACATTATGAAGATATTAATGACTGTAAATTAAATATTAATTAATTAGCATTAATTAAAGAGATTAATCTAAACTATGAAGATATTAATTAATATTAATTAACAAGATTAATATAAATAATGAAGTTATTAATAACTATATAAATCAGACATCACACTGAAAATCCCAAAGATAAATTTAAATATTAATGAGATTAATTCAAATTTTGAAGATATTAATGACTGTAAATTAAATATTAAATTAATTAACCTTAATTAAAGAGATTAATATAAAATATGAAGATATTAATTAATCTTAATTAACAAGATTAATCCAAACTATGAATTTATTAATAACTATATAAATCAGACATCACACTGAAAATTCCCAAAGATAAATTTAAATATTATATTATAAAGCAGAAATATTAGTCTAGCTTCCTTATAATTTACCCCAACAGATTACAAGAAAGATACGAAGATTTACCTTTTTAACCGGTGTAATTGTAACAACAAGTGCAGCATGAAGGACAAAGGCCACTCCTAGTGCAGTTATAGCTTGTTCTTTGCACATAAGTCCTAAACATGTGGACCCAATACTGACCCAGAACCATACTGTATTTCTGATGCTTTTAAAAAGAGGATCTTTAGTATTAGAATCAGTTGATTTTATGTTTAAACAAGGACAAGTTGTATTTGCATTTAAATTTCCTTTGCACAGTTTTCCCTTAATGTAGAAAGTGTAAGCCCCGATCGCCAAGCAAAATGTAAACCCTGCCAACAGCTCTGCTCTTCCAACAACACCTCCAACAGCTTCAACGTGTACAGGATGAGAAGCGAAAAGAGAACCTGCCCATAAACAGACTAATTTATGAATACCAACTGTCTGTAACATGCCAACATATGCCCCAGTAACAGCCATATGCAAAAGAATATTGGTGAAATGGAACTGCCATGCCATATTTGGAGACAGAGACTGCCCTCCAACTTTTGCTTGTGGTTCATGGGAATTGGTTTCACTGGCAAGAAAGGCATTCAATCTGAAAAAAAGATTAAAAAAAAAAAATAACATTAAGCAACAAACTATATAACAAATGTATTATTACACAAAAACTTTCAATATTAATAATACCTTCCAATAAAACACTCATTTGCAACATCAAAATTTTAAAATAATAACAATAGCATACAATAGCAATAACAATAACAATTGTAAAAACTCGTATATTAAAAATAAAATAATAACTGTATTGGGATCTAAAAATAATAATTATAATAACACTCCTGTACAGTAAAAGTTTAGGAAATTATTTTCTCTACTCTGAAGCGAAATAACAGCCGTTATCATCAATTATAAGTTAATGAATATAAGCTTCAGTGATAATTATAATATGAGCGAGAGAGAGCACACAAACACACACACACATACACATTCTAAAACAATGAAATCAATGCTTTAAATTTTTAATATATCTCATTTTCCTTTGAATTTATATATATATATATATATATATATATATATATATATATATATATATATATATATATATATATATATATATATATATATATATATATATATATAACGTAAAAAAAGAATTACAGTTTGAAGTGAAAACTGCAAAAATTTTCCCATATTCTGCACAAAATCTCATAACTTTATTCACTCACCCTAAGAGAGAGAGAGAGAGAGAGAGAGAGAGAGAGAGAGAGAGAGAGAGAGAGAGAGAGAGAGAGAGAGAGAGAGAGAGAGAGAGAGAGAGAGAGAGAGAGAGAAACGGTAACAAAGAAAGTAAAATTTCATTAACTCGCTCCCTGTTTTGCCTTTAATAATTTTTAATAAAGTTTAAAACATCATCTATCTAATTAATTTTTATTATCTTAACTCTGTATTAGACTTTAAAAGCTTAAAAAAAAGAGGAAAAAAAAGTAATTTCAGGAAGTCGATTGCTAAGAAAATGTATAATAGGGAAGTTAGGTAGGATAGAGTTTATTGTTATAAAGAGGAGCGTGTGGATCTTTGGTTTAAAATAGGGTCGGACGAGATCGGTACGGTCGGTGCGGTCGGTGCGGTCGGTGCAATCAGATACATACTTTGTGGTGCGTGGTACTGCAACTAGTTTAAGTGTCCTGGTAAGGTGCTGTGGTAAGAAGGTGTAAAGCGGTACTATGTAGAAAAAATATGGTAGTCGGCCTATCCCAGTATAAAAGGTTTTATAAATCATTATTCATTATTATAGAAGAACTCGGCAAGGAAGGAATCGGGGAAGGGGTATATATATATATATATATATATATATATATATATATATATATATATATATATATATATATATATATATATATATATATATATATATATATATATATATAGAATAATACTATAATTCTTTTATTCTTTTATTGGAGATGAGACATTCAGCAGCCCTCTCCGTGTTATATTGAAATATAAACATTAATATCATGAAAAAAAAATCCTTTACCGGTAAGAAATTACTTAAAAGGAAATCTTTGCGTATAATTTAATACTTTTTGTTGGTTTTAAAAAATTTTCTTGTAATTGGAGATTAAATATTCAGCAGCCCCCTCCTTGTTGGAAAATAAAATAAAAGCTACAAAATCAATAATTCTTGAACTTTCCAAATATTTACCGTGAAAAAAAAAAAAAATATATATATATATATATATATATATATATATATATATATATATATATATATATATATATATATATATATATATATATATATATATATATATATGAAAGTTCATCATAGCTTTGAAATGGGAATCATTTTGACAAACTCCTTTCCACATTTCTTTCATTCTTCTTAAGGGTCATCTACCAATAAATTTATTGACTACAAGGTAACATTTCCCTCTTTCAAAAGGATTCGTACTATATATATATATATATATATATATATATATATATATATATATATATATATATATATATATATATAATATATATATATATATATATATATATATATATATTATATATATATATATATATATATAAGAGAGAGAGAGAGAGAGATTATTAAGAAGAGAGATAGACAGGCAGATAGATAGATAGATAGATAGATAGATAGATAGATAGATAGATAGATAGATAGATAGATAGATAGATAGATAGATAGAGAGATTAATTATTGAAAAGAGAGATAGACAGGCAGTCAGACGAGATAAATAGAAAGATAAAAGAGAGAGAGAGAGAGAGAAGAGAGAGAGAGAGAGAGAGAGAGAGAGAGAGAGAGAATCAAGCAAGCAGACAAGATAGAGAGAGTGATTGATTACTGAAAAGAGAGACAGACAGACAGATAGAGGAGGTAGATAGATAGATAAATAGAGAGAGAGAGAGAAAGATTGATTATTGAAAAGAGAGATAGACAGGCAGTCAGACGATATAGGTAGAGAGAGAGAGAGAGAGAGAGAGAGAGAGAGAGAGAGAGAGAGAGAGAGAGAGAGAGAGAGAGAGAGAGAGAGAGAGAAAGATTGATTATTGAAAAGAGAGATAGACAGGCAGCAGACGAGATAGATAGAGAGAGAGAGAGAGAGAGAGAGAGAGAGAGAGAGAGAGAGAGAGAGAATAAGTAAAATGACTGCACATACTTTTTTTAAATTAAAGTTTCAGACGGAATTTTCCGTATAAAAATTGTTCGCTTCTTTTTGCTCTTTTGTTTCCCTTCTTTTTTTTTCGCTGAGTTTCCTTAATAGGTTTAAGTTCATTAATTATTTTGCGCGCGTTTGCCTTGGTGAGAGGATCAGGGAGAGCACCAGTGAGAGGATCAGGGAGAGCGCCAGTGAGAGGATCAGGGAGAGCGTCAGTGAGAGGATCAGGGAAAACGTCAGTGAGAGGAAGGGTCAGAGAAGAAGAGGGAAGAAAATGCAGAGAATGAAAAGCAGCAATAAATAGAATTAAGATAAGAAAATATTAACGAAAAGATTAAAAAGAAAATTAACAAATGAAAATATAACATTTTAAATTAAGAAAATAAATTGGACTAAATTAGTGAGATGGAATTAGAGAGAGAGAGAGAGAGAGAGAGAGAGAGAGAGAGAGAGAGAGAGAGAGAGAGAGAGAAATAAAAATAGATTAAAAAAATAACAAATTAACTAAACAATTAAAACAGGGATTACAGAAAAACATAAAATAATAATAAAAAAAACAAGGAAGGAAAACACAGTAAACAAAACACAATATTAAAAAGAAAGAAAATATTAAAAATAAAAACAAGAAGTGAAGTAAATGGAAAAAAAGAGTTTAACATTATTATCATATAAATTATTTTTATTGTTTTTTCGCGCCTTTTTTTCTCGTTTTTCCCGCCTTTTTTTTTAAAGGGGGAGAGGGGGAACCATTTCGCAAAGTAAACTTTTAATAATGTTAATAAATGGCTCGGAGCTTAAGAAATAAATTAATGATTCTTAATATTTATAGTAATTATTTTTAGTCAGATCATTAGCTTATATATATATATATATATATATATATATATATATATATATATATATATATATATATATATATATATATATATATATATATATATATATATATATATAGTGTGTGTGTGTGTGTGTGTGTGTGTGTGTGTGTCGTATGAGTGAGTGAGTGTATGTGCGTGCGTGTATGTGTGCAACAACAATGAAAGTAACATAGGGTTAAACCTATGGCTTAAGATTTTTTAAGCCCTTGTTTTTTCCTTAATAACTTGCAGCTACGCAGAAGGAGGGGAAGATGTGGTGGGGGGGATAGAAGAAAGATGAAGGATATAGGAAGATGAAAACAGAAGAAAGAGGAAGATAGAAGAAAATGGGGAATACAAATATGAGGGTCAGACGAAGATCTGAATGTGGAAGATAATGCTGAAGAATTAGTTGAATGAAATGTGAAAATAATCACAAATATATTTGCTCTACAGAGACATCCTCAATATTATAAGCTAATTACACCTCACCTCTTTAGTCGAAAAAATGAATGAAGAGTTGCATGGGCGTAGCTACCCATTTTGTTACCAGGGGCAAAATTATACACTTGCGCCCTTCTTTTTCCTTCAATTTTTTTCCATTTGATTGTCTTATTGACTACAAGGTAACATTTACAGATAAATATTATTTATGTTGAACGTAAAGACAAACATATAAGCATATATATTATATATATATATATATATATATATATATATATATATATATATATATATATATATATATATATATATATATATATATATATATATATATATATATATATATATATATGAAAAATGCTATTACCACATTTAATAATATATTAAAACTTCCGAAAATTTAAATTTTTTACAAAGTTCAAATGTTAAAAAACTTAAAAAGGAAAAAACGCTGCTAGTTTTCGTGGCTACGACCGAACCACCTTTTTCAGGAGATAGAATGGATAGAGGAGAGAGAGAGAGAGAGAGAGAGAGAGAGAGAGAGAGAGAGAGAGAGAGAGAGAGAGAGAGAGAGAGAGAGAGAGATAGATTTTGGAAGAGGGAAGTTTAGAAATTAAAGCTTTGTGTCACACTCTATCAAAGGCTGTCGGTATAGAGTTTATATTTTTCGCAAAATGCCAGAAAGAGCATGTTAAGAGGAACCGGAAAGTTAATGCATTTTCTACTGGAGAAATGAGTATTTTTTTTTTATTTCACCTCTGGTGGGCAAAGGCCAGAGGCCTACTAAAATTCCACGAGAGTTAGGGGGAAAGTCGGGAACATGGTCAAATTAAAGGCCGACATGACCTAATACACGGCATTTGAAGGTGT
>SEYY01002442.1:145000-152500 GCA_009176605.1 Armadillidium nasatum
TAATACTTTATCTCCAATTTGGTTCTTAATCAAATTTTTATTAGTTTTCCATGTTCTTTTTTTATATTTTTGTTCTTTATCTCTTTTTTATGATTATTATTATCAATTATCTTTCCATTTCTTTTAATTAAATCCAGTCTTTTAATTATCTTTAAAATATATTAATATATTTTCAACATTTTTACAAACTCTTCCTTCGTTATTAATGTTTTCTCTCTTTGATCTCATAGACCTCTCTCCCTTTCTCTCTCCCCTATCTTTATTCTCTCCCTGTCTCTCTTTCTCTCTCTCCTACTATCTCTCTATTTTTTCACTTTAACTCTCTCTCTCTCTCTCTCTCTCTCTCTCTCTCTCTCTCTCTCTCTCTCTCTCTCTCTCTCTCTCTCTCTCTCTCTCTCTCTTTCACTCTCTCTGTTTTCCGCTGTCGAGTTTGAACTCTCCGCTCTCGCATAAAACAGAAACGGAACAAAGTATCTGACCCTAATACAATTCCAGACCAAAATGAAATAACGAGTTTAGAGGCCTTACAAACGCCCCTTGGCTTCAAATTGGACCTCTGGAAAGCTCCCCCCCCTCATTCGGAGGGTTGACCAAAGAAAGACCCTTGAATGGTCTATTTTATTTGACCCCTCTTTTTATGGTTTTTGAGGGGATAATTTCCCTCTTCAACGGAAGGGGAATGTTATAGCGCCTCTCCGTTGTATTCTGCGTGATTGTTACAAACGCTTTACAATACTGTGTGAGGAGTTCTTATTCACGCTTTAAAAGAAGGCTTCTCTAAAGAAAAGAATAGAAAGGAATGCCTTAAGTGTTTGCTGAAGAGATTCATATTTTATATGAAAGGAGGAGAGTTGCTATTCTAGTCAAAGGCTTTAAAAGATTTAAGCAATATTGTAGCTACAGGAATTACAGTAACTACAGGGGTAAAAGGATGTAAACTATCCATTTTAAATGCATTAGGACACCTGTAGCCTCCTCCCTAAATGGAAGCAGAATACTTTGCTTACTAAAGGGGAAGGGACGTAATTCGGGAAAATTTGAGGTCTAGAGATGTAATAAAAAATTTTATTATTTCAAGTTGAGGGTTTTTTTTATGATTTTTCATTTTTTTCAATTATTTCATTTACTAAATTCATTTTTCTTTGAATCTTTGAGTTCAATGTTTCAATTTTTTTTCCTTATTTTTTTTAATTATTTCTTTTTTTTTAAATTTATTCCATTAAATTACAGCATAATTTTATATTCAAGGGAAAACTTGGAAATTGTGTTGATTGTCATACTTTACATTTCTTTTTCTAGTAAAAGTAAGTCAGACATCGAGATTCGCTGTAAATATACAGATTATATCAGGAATATTTGAATGTGTTTTTACATCTGTGTTCACAAATGTCTGTTTCTCATTCAAATAGATCATTTAAAAAAAAATAATTTAAAAAAAAATGAGCAATAAAAATTGTCACACATTTCAAAATATATTTCAAGAAACTATTTCTTCTATCTTAAAATACCAAATAAATACTGAAATCTTTCTTTTCAGCAACCTCTGAGCTGAGGAATCTTCTACTTCAGTAGTACCTACAGACTATTTGTAATAATAATAAATTTATGAATACGTAACTAGAAATATTATGTTAATAGTCTTCACCACAGAAATAAAATAAGTTATTGAAATACTTAAACCTCGAAAACTTGAGGAAATAATTTGCTAATTTAAGTTTAATTTCGTTGCACTTTTTAAATTTCACATATTGTTCAATGAATGTGTTGTATTGATAGGGAAAGAAATTGAGTATTTGAGGCACTGAAATTTTGTATTTAGAAATATATGAGAAACATCATAACTCGTAGGCATATGAGGGTAGAAATGTACTAGAGATGAAAATACACACGCCTACACAAACACACATAAACACACAAACACGCCCACACAACCACACAAAAACCCAAACAAGCACATTTACACATAAGTACACACACACACACCCATATATATATATATATATATATATATATATATATATATATATATATATATATATATATATATATATATATATATATATATATATATATATATATATATATATATATATATATATATATATATATATATACATCTTCGTAGTAAAGGAAGAATAAATATGGTAACATAAACATGAAGTATGATAGAAAAGTCTCTGTTCAAATCTTTCTGATTTTATACGTGGAAAAGTATCAGAAAGAAAAATTTTCCATTAACACTGCATTAATGAACCCTAACTTATAACAGGATTTGTTTTATATATATATATATTATATATATATATATATATATATATATATATATATATATATATATATATATATATATATATATATATATATATATATATATATATATAAGAGAGAGAGAGAGAGAGAGAGAGAGAGAGAGAAATCAGCTATTTAATAATAATAATAATAATAATAATAATAATAATAATAATAATAATAATAATAATAATAATAATAATAATAATAATAATAATAATAATAATAATAATAATAATAATAATAATAATAATAATAATAATAATAATAATAATAATAATAATAATAATAATAATAATAATAATAATAATAATAATAATAATAATAATAATAATAATAATAATAATAATAATAATAATAAATTTATATATTAATTATTATTATTATTATTATTATTATTATTATTATTATTTTTATTATTATTACTCTTATTAATATTGCTATTATTGTTATAATCATTATTATTATTATTATTATTATTATTATTAGGATTATTATTCTTATTACTCTTATTATTAACATTACTATTTTCATTATAATTATAATTATTATCATTGATATTATTATTATTATTTTTATTATTATTATTATTATTTTTAGTAATATTATTATTATTTTTATTATTTTTATTATTTATTATGTAGTTACTGGAGTAAAAAAATATTTAAGAAATTCGTTTATTAAATTCCTTTGAAAGAGTTTAAAATTTTTTTGTCTTCAACAAAGAAGGTGAGACGATCATAAAGAATTCCATATACATTCTTCTCTCTCGCTCTCTCTTTCTCTCCCTCTCTCTCTCTCTCTCTCTCTCTCCTCTCTCTTTCTCATTTTCTTTTTCTCTCTTTCTCTCCATCTCTCTTTTTTTCATTTTCTCCTTCTCTCTCTACATCTATCCTCTCTCTATCTCTCCCTTTCTCTATCTTTCTTTCATTTTCTCTTTCCCTCTCTTTATCTCTCTTTCTCTATCTTTCTTTCTTTTTTCTCTTTCCTTCTGTCTCCTTTTCTCTCTTTCTTACTTTCCTTCACTCTTTTTTTCCTTCTTTTTTTTAGTTTCTTCTCCTTCTTTTATTCATTTTCACTTTATCTTTTTCTCTCCCTTTCTTTCTCTACTTCTCTTTTTCTTTCGTTTTCTTTCTTTTTGTTTTTTTCTATTCTTCTCTCTCTCTCTTTATTTCTCTCTTATATTTTTTCCCATTTATTTCTTCTTTAACTTGCTCGAAGTAATCTCTCTTTCTATTTTCTCCCTCCTTTTACATTCTCTTTCTTTTTCTTTTCTTCTTTCTTTATCTTTTTTACCCTCTGCTTCTCTGCCTCATTGCTTACCTTTAAATCTTCCTTTCCTTTCAATATATATATATATATATATATATATATATATATATATATATATATATATATATATATATATATATATATATATATATATATATATATATATATATATATATATATATATATATATATATATATATATATATATATATATATATATATATATATATATATATATATATATATATATATATATATATAATCGCACATGAAGGTCACAGTCTTCAAAGGAATATACTTAATTTCTTACTAAATTAGTAACATAATTATCAACTTTTTAATACCTTTAAATAAAAAAAACGTAACAAAAAATACACCCAAAAAATAAATCCTTTTTAAGAAATATAATTAATCATTTTACAAGATGTTTATTTCTTTTTTAATTAATTAATTAATAATTACCCCAAATTCCGTGAACAGTTAGAGGGTTTTTTGTAGCACGCTTCATGATTAAATTTTCTTTTTTTTTTTTTAATTAATTATAGTCAGTTTTACTTTAATGATGAAAATAATAATAATAATAATAATAATAATAATAATAATAATAATAATAATAATAATAATAATAATAATATATAATAATAATATAATAATATAATAATAATAATAATAATAATAATAATAATAATATAATAATAATAATAATAATAATAATAATAATAATAATAATAATAATAATAATATAATAATATAATAATAATAATAATGATAATAATAATAATAATAATAATAATAATAATAATAATAATAATAATAATAATAATAATAATAATAATAATAATAATAATAATAATAATAATAATAATAATAATAATAATAATAATAATAATAATAATAATAATAATAATAATAATAATAAATAAAAATAATATTGAAAATAATAATAATCGTAAAAATAATAATAATAATAATAATAATAATAATAATAATAATAATAATAATAATAATGAAAATAAAAGTAGAATAATAATATTAATGATAATAATATAATGAAAATAATAAAAGTAAAAATGAAAAAAAAAAAAAAAAAAAAAAAATAATAATAATAATAATAATAATAATAATAATAATAATAATAATAATAATAATAATAATAATAATAATAATAATAATAATAATAATAATATATAATAATAATAATAATAATAATAATAATAATAATAATAATAATAATAATAATAATAATAATAATATTAATAAATAAGGAGGGGAAAATGGAGTGGAAATATTTGTTATATTAAGTGTACATAAATACTCATGGCACAACGGTAGAGTGATTGACTCACGTGAGAGGGGTCACTAGTTCGATCCTTCAAGCAAATCGAAGATTAAAACTACCTAAAAAGTTCCCCCTCCTCAAAAGGGCAATGCCCGTCAAATGCTAACTTTTAATTTTAAAAAATAGTAAGTAAAATTTTTTTTTAAAGAAAATAAATAATAATGATGATAATAATAAAAATTAAAATTATAATAATATTTGGTTATGATCATAAGAGAAAATAAATACTACTATACTATTAATAATAATAATAATAATAATAATAATAATAATAATAATAATAATAATAAATAATAATAATAATAATATAATAATAATAATAAATATAATAATAATAATAATAAAAATAATAATAATAATAATAATAATAATAATAATGATAATTATAATAATAATTGCATATAAAAAGAACCAAAAAAATTTATCAAAAAATATAAAGTATGAGAGAATTTAAAAAAAAAAAAATTAAATTATGAACGAATTCTTCCAGAGTTTCAGATATAAGAAAACAATGATTATATATATATATATATATATATATATATATATATATATATATATATATATATATATATATATATATATATATATATATATATATATATATATATATATATATATATATATATATATATCATATGTTTTCTTATTTTTACCTAAAGGAAAGAGTTGTGAGGGGTCTCCAAGATCCATGAGAACCCTTCCTTTGCAGGGGAGCCCCCCAAAAATCGTGAAACCAAACAGAACTCAAAGGTGACAATCCCACCACGTCAGGGTTATTCACAATGGCACGACTGCAAAAGAAACATAACAACAGTATTTAGAGATCTTTCATTTAAATAATCTTTATTATTGTTATTATTCGTGTTTTTATTTTTATTATTATTAAGTATTTTTTAGGAAATTATTATTATCATTATTATCATTATTATTATTATTATTATTATTATTATTATTATTATTATTATTATTATTATTATTATTATTATTATTATTATTAATTATTATTATTATTATTATTATTATTATTATTATTATTATTATTATTATTATTATTATTATTACTATCATAATGTATTTATTATTTTTGATTTTATTATTATTAATATTATTATTATTGATTTTATTGAAATTATAATTGATTAATTAAATAATATTAATAATATTAATTAAAGAATATTAATAATATTTAACATTAATAAAAATTATGGGAATAGCAATGTTAATAATAATAATAATAATAATAATAATAATAATAATAATAATAATAATATAATAATAATAATAATAATAATAATAATAATAATAATAATAATAATAATAATAATAATAATAATAATAATAATAATAATAATAATAATAATAATAATAATAATAATAATAATAATAATAATAATAATAATAATAATAATAATAATAATAATAATAATAATAATAAATACATATATAATAGTGATGAAAATTATAATTATGTGGTATTATCACATAATTTTAATGTATTTCTTATTATTATTATTATTATTATTATTATTATTATTATTATTATTATTATTATTATTATTATTATTATTATTATTATTATTATTATTATTATTATCATTATCATTATTAAAATTGCTATTACCATTATTTTTATTAATGTTAAATATTATTAATATTATTTAACTATGTGATACGATTTTCTTTTATTCATTTTTTAAGAGCTTTTAAATCCTTATTAAGTCTTAATTAAACTATTTAGATTAATCAGAGAGCTTTTAATAACAATACAAAAAGGTGATATTTGTAAGCAATGAATGGCACTCTATTCCTTTATCACAAAGACTGCCAGAGAAATATATTATTATAGGTTTAATAGGAAAACACAAAGATGTTATTTGTAAGTAATTAAAGGCATATTCTCCTTTATCACAAAGACTGCCAACCAGAGTGCCACAAAGATATGACATTACTGGCATAAATAATAAAACCATTATCAAATACATTAAGACCTTTTGGCCAATCCTAAAAATAGTGAACATTTGTATTAAATATTTATTAATACCTAAAATATTTGCTATGGCAAAAATCATGTAACAAAATAATTATTAATATTATTATTAATATTAATATGTAACAAAATTTTCTATGTATGCCAAAAAATATTTATATATTAGGAATATTTTATTATTAATATTAATTCTAATATAAACATAGCTTTTACTTTTCACTAAGACAGGATATATATATATATATATATATATATATATATATATATATATATATATATATATATATATATATATATATATATATATATATATATATATATATATATATATATATATATATATATATATATATATATATATATATATATATATATATATATATATATATATATATATATATATATATATATATATATATATATATATATATATATATATATATATATATATATTATATATATATATATATATATATATATATATATATATATATATATATATATATATATATATATATATATATATATATATATATATATATATATTATATATATATATATATATATATATATATATATATATATATATATATATATATATATATATATA
>SEYY01002442.1:160000-167500 GCA_009176605.1 Armadillidium nasatum
ACTTATCCATATAAATATATGCATATGCATAAATGATATATTCATTGGACAAAGGAATATATATATATATATATATATATATATATATATATATATATATATATATATATATATATATATATATATATATATATATATATATAATATATACCTACTTTTGTACGTTAATATAAATATAAATGAAGAAGTACAAGTTATATGCGTAACAAACAAATATCATTTATGCATTTAATAGTCAAATACAGGTTATACAATTAATAAAAAAATAGATTATACAAAAAACGAACAAGTTCTATATATAACCTATATTTGTACGGGATACATAAGTAAAAAAATACAAGTTATACACGTACAGATAAAATATAGGATATGCATGTACAGTACTTTACAAAAATATCACTTATATCCGTAACGAACAAATGTAGGTTGTAAACGTTGTCCAAAAAATGCAGGTTATGCAGGTAACGAACATAATTATGCTAGTTTTATGTCAAACAAAAATACAAGTTATACGCATAAAGAACAGATACAGGTTATATTATACGTAACAAATATAACGAACAAATAAAAGTTATACAAATGAATACAGCGCCTTTTACTCTCTTCTGAGAGGTAGCATAAATCTTAAGAGTATATCTGGAAGAAGACCTTATTTATTGTTGCTGAGAAAGACAAAATATGACGAAGGATCAACTAGATCCTCAGGATATATTTTTAGGGCGTTGCAATGCTCAATTTATGTCTTCTCGAAACACATCATTCTCAAACCGTATCTCTCTCTCTCTCTCTCTCTCTCTCTCTCTCTCTCTCTCTCTCTCTCTCTCTCTCTCTCTCTCTCTCTCTCTCTCTCTCTCCCTTATCTCTTTCTTTCTCTCGCTTTCTCTCTTTATTTCTTTCTTTATCTCTATCTCTCTCTATCTCCCTTTCTCTTTCTTTCTCTCTATTTCTTTCTTTCTCTCTCTCTCTCTCTCTCTCTCTCTCTCTCTCTCTCTCTCTCTCTCTCTCTCTCTCTCTCTCTCATTCTCTCTCTTCTTTCTCTTTTTTATATATATATATATATATATATATATATATATATATATATATATATATATATATATATATATATATATATATATATATATTGCTTTCACGCTCTCTCTTCTCTCTCTCTCTCTCTCTCTCTCTCTCTCTCTCTCTCTCTCTCTCTCTCTCTCTCTATCTCTCTACTTCACAATCTATTTTACTCTCCTTTTGTCATGAATTTCTTCCTCTCCTGTCTTTCTTTAATAATGATAATAATAATAATAATAATAATAATAATAATAATAATAATAATAATAATAATAATAATAATAATAATAATAATAATAATAATAATAATAATAATAATAATAATAATAATGAGGGAAGAAGGCTGAAATAAAACCCCCAGGAGACTTTAAATAAATGAATGAAATTTCCATCTAATTAATTCTTTTTCTTTTACCTTTTCTACGTTTCTTTCTACTTTTTTTATATGTCTCTTTCTTCTTCTTCTTCTTCTTTTTACATATTACCTTTTTTCTTCTTTTTCTTCTCGTTTTACTTTTATTTTGTCTCATTTTCTTCTTTATCTTTTAACTTTATCTTTAATTGTACCGCTGTTCACTTTAATTTTCTCCATAGTCAAAGAACTTTCAAAAATGCTGAGTTAAAAAATTTTGAGATTTTATTTTATTTTATTTTGCTTTTCCTGTGTATGGAGAGGGGAGAGGGAAAAAGGAGGAGAGGAGGAGGGAAGGAGGGAGAAGGGGGAGAATTTTTTTATTTTTTTTTTTTTTAAATAAAATTTTCATTAATATTTCGGCAATGCGAAAAGGGTTTAAATGCACTATACTCTAAATGACTTCATATTATCTTTATATACAAATAATTATATATATATATATATATATATATAATATATATATATATATATATATATATATATATATATATATATATATATATATATATATATATATATATATATATATAACTTTTCTTTTCTTCCTTTTCATAAAACTATTTTAGAAGACGGAGAAATTCCAACAGGAAAATAATAATAATAATAATAATAATAATAATAATAATAATAATAATAATAATAATAATAATAATAATAATAATAATAATAATAATAATAACGATAATAATAATAAATTAAAGTGGCAAGTATAATATTATTGTGGTCATAAAGTCAGCAATAAATACATGTATTATTAATATCCTTGTTATTATGGTTATTACTATCATTATCCTTATTAGCAATAATAAAATAATGATGACACATTATCATCATTATCATTACTGAGAAGCTATATCAAATGAATCAATCGATAAACAACTCAAAGACGGAGATAGAGAGAGAGAGAGAGAGAGAGAGAGAGAGAGAGAGAGAGAGAGAGAGAGAGAGAGAGAGAGAGGAGAGAGAGAGAGAGAGAGTTATAACAACAGAGAAAATGATTCAGTTATACTTGTTCACTTTTCTTCTCTATCTCTCTCTCTCTCTCTCTCTCTCTCTCTCTCTCTCTCTCTCTCTCTCTCTCTCTCTCTCTCTATCAGTGTCCTCCATTCTCTTTCTTCTTCCTTTACGACGGAAGAATTCTATCAACCAAAAGTAATTCAGTATGTCGATGGTTGTTCGAAAGCGTGAAAAATCCTTTCATCCCGTCTGTCCATGAACGAAGCTTTTCTCTTCCATTCCAATAAAAATTTCCAAATTCGAAGTGAACACGAAATGAAATAATAGATAACGAGAAAGCAATAATAAGAATGGCGAAGAAGAAGAGAGTGGAAATATGAAGGGAGACAGTTGAATAAAAGAGAATAATAAAAATGAACTAAGAATGGAATAAGAATGGGCGAGGATGGAAGAATCATAACAATTTTTCATTTTATTTTTGCTATCTACTAAGGCGTGAAGGCTGTCTTGGTTTCCTCTTATTACCCCGCAGGGAAGCCTTTAATAAAAGTTTCTTTTCATTGTTTGCAAATGCCTAGAGAGGGATACTATCAACTTTCACACTCATCATCCTCTTACGCATGGATGCGTCCTCGACGTCAACTGGAAATCATGTTTCTGTAGCAATTGCTTACGCACTATAAAGGAAAAGGAAGTCTCGGCTCTTAGAGAAACATTTTGAAAGTGTGTATGTATATATGTATGTATTATATATATATATATACTTATTTATATATAAACACGAGGACATATAAGAAACTTCATTTTAGGAAGGAAATATTTCAGCGAAGGCGAGGCTCGAGACAACTACCGACATTATTTGCATATTGGAAGATATTCGCCGACATTCCCCTCGACACAACGACATTAGAGGAACTAATACTTCGCCGATGCCACCGACAGCGACTCCGATATTCATTTACATCAACCCTCCCTCTCCTTAAGCTTCTCCTTCCCCCCATAGCCCCAGGGCTTTAGCCCCCAACTTTACAACGTTTTCTTCTTCCTCTTAACCCCTTGAGCAAATATGGGGTGCTAAAAGTGTTATGGAAAGCCAAGGTTTTTCGCGTTTAATGTATACCAAAAGAGACCCGGAGTATGCAAATGATTTTATGCAGATAGAATATGTATGATAATTCTTACAAATGAATAAAAAATTTGCCCAAGGTAAAGTAATCTCTAAAATTATATATATATATATATATATATATATATATATATATATATATATATATATATATATATATATATATATATATATATATATATATATATATATATATATATATATATATAATATATATATATATATATATATATATATATATATATATATATATATATATATATATATATATATATATATATATATATATATATATATATATATATATATATAATATATATATATATATATATATATATATATATATATATATATATATATATATATATATATATATATATATATATATATCTATGGGGTATTTCATAAATGATGCCACACAAAAAGAAGAGAGTAGAAATTATGATTTTTCTGCCTCAACATTAGTCTGGTGATAGCACTCTACTCAAAGTCAACAGGCGATAACCATGTAAAAAGACAAAGTTACGCGCCAGGTGCACTGGTGATAAATGATATGTCACATAACCCTAGAACAAAACATATCCAAACAGGTTTCTTTTTTATAAGAGTTATAAAGTTCAGTTTCGATCATCCCATATTTGTGGTTTATAAGGTTTTTGTTTTCTATCCCTTCAATTTTCAAACCCGTTAGAATTTTTTCAGCCTAAAAATCAAACTACTATTCAGCTACCTAAATAGTTTTAAAAAAGAGCATCAGAACTCTCTCAGTGAGTGGTTTGACGCGAACTAGTGATGGCTGGAAGAACCTTTGTCTTCCCGGAGGGATGACATGTGCCTTTCGTTTATGAGACGTTCTCAAAAATGAAAACAAAAATATATAATATACAAAACGAAACATGGCTCATAGGATGAATTTTTCACCCAGCAGCTCTAATATATTTATAATATACATTAATTGTGATATTATAATCAAAGTAATAATATAGTAATAACAATATTAATCTTATAATAATAGAATAATATAAATTGTACATTTTACACAAAAAAATTCTCAATACATGAATAAAAGATTTTTAATTTTTGTAAAATATTTCAAAAATCAGTACGAGTGATTCTATTCAGTGAGAAAAGCACAAACAATGGTAAAAAAATTATGTTCTTTTTATTACACATAACTGATTTTTCATTAATATTATCATAATTATTTAAAAATTTTACGTAAATCAGAACATACAATTCTATTCAGTGAGAATCAGCACAAACAATAATAAAAGAATCCAATTACCAATCTATCTACCTTAAAATTCTTTTGTTTATTTTATTATTCATTTTATAATTATTAACATAAATAATATTTTTATTTCAAAAAATAGAAATAATCAGTACATGTAATCCTATTCTATGAGAAAACAACAGAAAAAAAATCCTATTTCTTCTTTACCTTAAAATTCCTGGAAAAATAAAAATGTCTAACAAAATTTTATAACTATAAATGATATAAAATATGGCCCCCCTCCCAGAAAAAAAAAAAAATAATAGCAGTACATGTAATTCTATTCAATGAGAATACGCAAAAACAACATAAAAAAAATCCAATTTCATCTCTTCTACCTTAAAATTCGTGGAAAAATAAAAATGTCTAAAAAAACGTGCGCTCATTTTATTTTGGGATGGATATCCCAGTATCAATTTCACATATTTTAAGTCGAGACTATTGCAACATGAAAAATAATTGGACTGCTCCTCTTAGCGTTTCTCCGCGCCTAAATCTCGAATTTCAAGTAGCACTCGACAAACACCTCGCTTCCGAATGAAATTCTGTCCGTCATTTTGAGAGAGAGAATTTTCTCTTTTTTTTCTCTAATTCTGAAAATTCTCAGAGAAATTCTTTTCTCTTATTTTGTCCAATTTAAACTCTGAAAATTCTATGCAATGCCACCTATCAATGTCCTTTTTGGATGTCCATTTGCTGTATATGGAGAGATCTACTGAGCTCTGCTTCTGCTTTTTGTTTATTACATATATATATATATATATATATATATATATATATATATATATATATATATATATATATATATATATATATATATATATATATATATATATATATATATATATATATATAATATATATATATATATATATAATATATATATATATATATATATATATATATATATATATATATATAGGGGTGGGAGTTGTATGTTTGCTTGTGTTGTCCTTTTAATAACATTTTAATTCAATTGGGAATATATTCCTCCAAACAATTAAAGTAAATTTTTAATGTAACTTTTTTTCCCTACTTTTACCTTTGTAGGGACGTTGCCACCTTTTAGGTCATGATCTGACGACGTTTGGTGTGATTTTCACCACCCTGAAATCCTTTAAGAATTTATTTTTTTTAACCTGTGGAACTCGGTAAGAATTTTAATGAAAAAAAAAAATCTCTTCTAGACAAATGAAATTGGTTCTTTCTTTGTTTTTTTCTTTGTTTTCCTCTTTGCTTCTTTCTTTAGTTTCTTTTTAAGGTTCTTTCTTTGGTTTCTTAATTGGGCTGTTCTTTGGATTCTTTTTTTGGTTTCTTTTTAAGGTACTTTCTTGGTTCTCCTTTGGATATTTCTTTGGCTATTTCTTTGTATTAATCTTCAGCTCTTTCTTTGGTTTCGTCTTTGGGTTCTCTTTGGTTTCATTTTATGGTTCTTTCTTTTGGTTCCCCTATAGTTCTTTCTTTGGTTCTTACTTTGGTTCTTCTTTGATTCTTTATTTGATTCTTTCTTTGTTTTTTATGGTTCTTTCTTAGGTTCTTGCTTTAATTCTTCCTTGGTTCCTCTCTGGTTCCTTATTTGGTTTCTTTTTATATTTTTTTGGTTTTCTAATTGATTTTTTTGAATTTTTTTTGGCTTCTTTTTATGATTCTTTCCTTTAGTTCCTCTTTGGTTCTTTCTTTGGTTCTTTCTTTTGGTTCCTCTTTGGTTCTTTCTTTGGTTTCTTTTCATGGTTTCTTTGGTTTCTTTGGTTTCTTCTATGGTTCCTTCCATGTTTTTTTGTTCTTTCTTTGGGTTCCTCTTTGGTCCATTCTTTGGTTTCTTTTCATGGTTCTTTCTTTGGTTCTTCTTCTTTAGTTCTTTCTATGGTTATTTCTTTGTGTTCTTCTTTGATTCTTTCTTTGGATTCCTCTTTGGTTCTTCGTTTGGTTTCTTTCCTTGGTTCTTTCTTTGGGTTCTTCTTTGATTCTTTCTTTGGATTCTTCTATTAATTGATTCTTTTTAGGTATTGTGGAACCATAAAACTAACCTTTCTTTAATTCTTTCTTAAGGTCCTTTGAATGGTCTTTCTTTAGTTCATTTTGTGGTTCCTTCTCTTTTTCTCTTTTTTGGGTTGCTCTTTTACTCCTTTTTTTTGGTTTCTTTCTGTTCTTTCTCTCTTTTTTTGGGTTTTATCCTAAAGTTTTACACTACTTCCTTTAGCTAGTTCCTTATTTAGTTCTTTTATTGATTCCTACTGGTCGCTGTTTTTTATGTGGTTCTTTCAGTGATTTACTTCTATGGTTCTAATTTTGGTTCCTCCTTCACGTCCTTCTTTGGGTCATTCTCTGGTTCTATCTCCAGTTCTTTCTTAATTAATATCAATTTTAATTCAGTTTCCCTTTTATGAAAATTAGGAAATGAAGATCTAAAAGAAGGAAGGAAATAAAAATGAAATAATTCAATTTTATAAAATTTTAAGTTTTTGTTCTAAAAAAAAAAAATTTTCAAAATAATTTACAAATGAATTTTCTTAATTTTGAGATACATTAAGGATGACCAATCAAAGAAATTGATTTATTATGATGACGTTACAAAAAAAATGTTAGAAATAAAAAGTTAAAAAAATGTCGAAGAAAATTTTTTCATTATATATATATATATATATATATATATATATATATATATATATATATATA
>SEYY01002442.1:235000-239800 GCA_009176605.1 Armadillidium nasatum
TTTACAGCTATCCTCATTCTTAATATACTTAATTAACCGGTAAAAATGTGACACTCTCGTATTATTTATTTTATAAATTTCTTTAAATTTGCATGTTTTCAAACGTCGTCTGTCAGAGAATCTTGGCATATGTGGAAATATATTTAATTAACAAGCTGGTGAATGAGAGAGAGAGAGAGAGAGAGAGAGAGAGAGAGAGAGAGAGAGAGAGAGAGAGAGAGAGAGAGAAACAGAGAAACAGACAGACAGACAGACAGACAGACAGACAGACAGACAGACAGACAGACAGACAGACAGACAGAAAGACGAGAGACAGACAGACAGATGGACAGATAGATAAATAGACAGACAGACAGATAGACAGACAGACAGACAGATAAACAGACAGATTGTTTGTGTGACATGTGTGTGAATAAAAGGATAAAGGAAATAAATTAACAAACAGAGATAAAATCAATAAAATTACCAAGACAAGTAGATGAATAAAGTGTTCAATTTTTCCTTTTAAAGTTTAATGAATAAAAGATTTTTGGAAGAGTTACTTCGATTAAATTTATGAATTCAAAATTGATACTTTCTTCTTTGTTATGAGATCTATCGATAAAACATATGAAAACGATGATTTGAACTGCAAATATGGTTTCTCTCTCTCTCTCTCTCTCTCTCTCTCTCTCTCTCTCTCTCTCTCTCTCTCTCTCTCTCTCTCTCTCTCTCTCTCTCTCTCTCTCTCTCTCTCTCTCTCTCTCTCCCAATACACAAATTGAAACTATAGAACACTGGCTGAATTAACTTCTATAGAACATATAAATTGATATATATATATATATATATATATATATATATATATATATATATATATATATATATATATATATATATATATATATATATATATATATTATGGGATTCTGTGTGCGTGTTGCAGGGTTATAGCAACATCCAGATAAAAAGATGATCAACATCAACATGGGCTCAGCAACTTTTGCTGCAAATTTAGCAAAAATAAAACGGAGAAAAATTTCTACTTGTGTTATTACTACTAAATTTGTTCCCACAGTTGTTGGTTTTATGTTGTCGTTGTTCAACTTTTGCTTAGTTATTACTATAAACCAGAATTTCGAAACCATTAAGAATGTCATTTCACCTCAGAAGGGATTTCAAGCATCATTAATGGATTCTAAAAACGGCCGAGTTTGCACAGTGGTGTTCTATTGTACCTTCATTTTTTGAGGAGTACGACTGACGAAATAGATAAACATTCTGTATATTATCTAACGGTAACGCTCTTGTCAGTGAGTTCGAACTCTGCAAATGGTGAATTTTTTCCCTCTTCCTCTCTCTCTCTCTCTCTACACACACACACACACACACACACACACACACACACACACATATATATAATATATATATATATATATATATATATATATATATATATATATATATATATATATATATATATATATATATATATATATATATATATATATATATATATATATATATATATATATATATATATATATATATATATATATATATATATATATATATATATATATATATATATATATATATATATATATATATATATATATAGAATGAAAAGGTTCGCTTAAACTGTTGTCATTTTAACATAATATTACTCAAATAACAAATTTTCTTATTTTGTAGTACGTGACTTTTATTAATACGGGTTTCAACAATCTTCTTCTTTCATACTTTTTCTTTTAATCCATTTATTTATCTATCAATCTATCTATCTATCTATGTATCTATTTATCTACCTACTTCTTATCTATCTACCTATTTATTCTATATTATATATATTATATATATATATATATATATATATATATATATATATATATATATATATATATATATATATATATATATATATATATATATATATATATATATATATATATATATATATATATATATATATATATATATATATATATATATATATATATATATATATATATATATATATATATATATATATATATATATATATATATATATGGGTGTTTGTGTGTGTGTCTATCTATCTACTTATCCATCTATTTATCCGTCTGTCTATCTATCTATCTACCTTATCCGTCTGTCTGTCTATATATCTATCTATCTATCTATCTATCTATCTATCTATCTATCTACTTATCCATCTATTTACCCGTCAGTCTATCTATCTATCTACCATATCTGTCTGTTTATCTACATATCTATCTATCTATTTATCTACATATCTATCTATTTATCTATATATCTATCTAGTTACTAGCAATAAATAAATAAATAAATGAATAGATAAGTTTTACAAAAGCTTAATCCCAAATTCGAATACAAAAAAGTTTCTTTTCATAATAATAAACTATATATATATATATATATATATATATATATATATATATATATATATATATATATATATATATATATATATATATATATATATATATATATATATATATATATATATATATGGGGAGAAACCAATTAAGTATCTATATTAACGACAGACGAGATAATCTGATATACAGCGTTTGAAAATGTGCAAGTCAAAGGAGGTTCGGAAAGTAGGGGATAGAAAAGAATCCTGAGCAATAATTCAGCTGATGATTGTGTTGGATGAAAGGTGGTCTTCTACTACAGTATTATTATAGATCGACCGGAAAAGAAATCAGAGAAAGGGTTACTGAGACCAGAACAGATATATAAATAAGGAAATTTGGAATTCAAAACTTATTACTAGGGTCTATCCAGCAAAGTTATCGATATGTCTAAAGCCACGGAAAAAGATACACAGAAATACCGAAGAGCGGACAACCAAGAATCGGAGAGAAGAGAAAGATCACCAATAGATCGTTATGTTAGGAATTTATATTGGATATAAGAGGAAAAAAAATAAAAAAGATTTAAAACGTTTCCATTTTCTGTATCAATGATAAAATTCGAAAACTTTGGAAAGATTGAAGCTTAAAACTTTTCTACTATAGCTGGAGGGTTGAGTGTCTCGTCCACCTTCTTCGGTACTGGTTGAATGTCTCTGTTCTTTTAACAGAAAGGAATAGTCGAGGATTATTGCCACAAATCAAACAGTTTACAACGGAAAAGTGTAGGAGGAAGGACAAGTCTAGATAAATGCAGAAGGAAAACTGTCAGGATCAAACGTTTTCTTAGTATAACACTCGGTTATTGCGAAAATTACATCTTTAAATTTGAATATTAGATAGCAAGAGTTGAAAGGAGCTGAAAAAAAATTACTACTAGGTAAACAAAAGTGAAATTAGAGACAAATATATGAGCGAATATATATATATATATATATATATATATATATATATATATATATATATATATATATATATATATATATATATATATATATATATATATATATATATATATATCCTCCGGTGGGTAAAGGCCGGAAGACTAACTAATTCCACCGGAGTTGGGAAAAATCTTATCACGGCCGAAAGTATACAAGTCAAAGGAAGTTGGGAAAACAGATAAAGGGAGTGTGTTCCATACTTTACTAGTAGAGTATATGTAAGATTGAGCATAGCAGTTAAGGCTGGGGTAGGAACGTTGGACAGAGAAAGGATGAGACTGTGTAGAAAGGCGTGTCGCACGAGCTCTTCTCAAAGGAGGGGATATGCGACGGGATAGTTCAGAAGAGCAGTGTCCGTTGTAATAGCGATAGTATAGAGAGAGTGACCCAACAATTCGACGGGCCGAAAGAGATTTGAGAGAGTTAGTAAGAGCAGGAGAGTTGATGAGACGAAAAGCCCTAGACTGCACCTACGCAAAGAGAGCTGTATGAGTGGAACCACCACAGATGTGCGAAGCATACTCCATTCAGGGGAAAACAACACCCCAATAAAGAGCAAGCAACTGAGGTAGAGTGAGAAGCTCTGAAGGCGCCTCAGAACACCCAACCTCTTAGAAGCTTGTTTAGAAAGAGAGGTAATGTGATCTTTCCGAGAAAGATCACGAAAAAAGAAAACTCAGGGAATATTAAGAACTGATGAAAGTTTGAGTTGTGTGTTTTCGAAGAAGATATCATAGTTGTGTAAAAGATTGTGTCGAATGGATAGATAGATTAACTGAGTTTTTGAGGCATTGAAAACAACCATGTTTTCTTTGTCCCAATTTGAAATATGTGAAAAACCAGAGGTTAGTTGCTCCAAGGCCATACCCTTCTCGAGTCTATCAACTGCTGTTGTGAGGAACGTCTTTCAAACTGGGAGGAACAATGAAAGATGGAGTCATCGGCATAGGAGTGGATAGGAGATGAGGTCATTAATGAAAATCAGAAAAATTGCTGAGTATAGGACAGAACCCTGAAGAACACTATTATTAATAGATTTAAAGGATGAACGGTGGCAGCCAACAGCAGCTGCAATAGAACAGCTGGAAAGGAAATTAGAGAGAAGATCACAGAGAGAAGGATAGATCCTGAAAGATGAAGCTTAGAAATCAAAGCTTTGTGCCAGACTCTATTGAATTTCGATATGTCGAGCGCGACAGCAAAGAATTCACCGAAATGCCGAAGAGCAGAGGACCAAGAGTCAGAGAGAAAGGAAAGAAGTTTACCAGTAGAGCGTTTCTTACGAAAGCCATACTGGCGATCAGAGATAAGATTAGAAGAATTGAGATGTTTCCAAATCTCCCTGTTAAGGATAGATTCGTAAACTTTAGAGAGAACGGAGATCAAAGAAATGGGACGGTAGTTAGAGGATTGAGAAGGGTCCCCTTTCTTTGGCACAGGCTGAATGAGCGCACGTT
>SEYY01002443.1:0-23695 GCA_009176605.1 Armadillidium nasatum
TTTTCCTGCTGTATTTAACCTACCTCTTTTAAATCCTCTGTCTGAGCCACCTGAAGGGATCTACGTTAGGTTTATTGGGTGGGGTTTTCTTTTATCTTTTAATTATTCTCCTCCTTGAAAAGAGCTTTACCCGTGAGTGGCAGCAACATGTTAAAAAAAAAAAAAAAAAATTTGTTTAACTTCTTTAAAATTATCCTTGAGAATAATCTACAGCAGAAGTAGAAAGTATATTTATAGATAACAAAAAGATCAAAGTCAGACTTTATCACAAGTTGAAATAATTATCTTCTTCCTTCAATACAAGAGATGCTCCAGACGACAACCATCAGTTGTAACCAATTTAACTGCCCTGAGTCTGACTGCATGTCGACATATATTGGTTATACAACAAATAAAATGTCAGATAGGGCATGTCAACACCGTTTCAAGCCTAGCAAGATCTTTGTCCATTTCCACACAATGCATGGTATATCAAATATACATAATATCTCCAAACATAACATTTATACGTCATGTGATGTGCAAAAATTGAAAATGGCGGAGGCATTCTTACTTTAAGAACCAAAGACCTAATATTAATATAAAATTTAATGAATTATCAATGAAACTTAATATTATTTGAATTAATTACAAAATGCATACTTGAAACTAAATCACACTCATTCTTTATTGAAAAAACTTCCTCTGAAGATGTCTCAAGTACAGAGACGAAACGCGTCAGGAAATTACTATAAATATACTTTCTACTTCTGCTGTAGATTGTTTTCAAGGATAATTTTAAAGAAGTTAAACTATGTTCAAAAATAACTATTCAGAAATTTAGGAAACCAAATCTTTTATTAAATCAAAAGCTGATATTGAATTAATTAATTAAAAATAATAATAAATAACTTGACATACCCTTGCTTGTTGAGTATTAAACTTCTTTGTGATCATTGCAGGATTTTCTGATTTTATGACATTATTTTTGAGTTGTT
Organism: Armadillidium nasatum; assembly: GCA_009176605.1. Taxonomy (NCBI): domain Eukaryota; kingdom Metazoa; phylum Arthropoda; class Malacostraca; order Isopoda; family Armadillidiidae; genus Armadillidium; species Armadillidium nasatum. The sequence continues at coordinate 978 of SEYY01002443.1, forward strand.
CTTCATCAAACTCAAATTCCATATCTGATTCTTCTGCCTCTAACTTTATAATAAAAGATGTCTTTTCATCTAATTCTTCCTTTTTAATTTCTGGTAAAGAGATGTTTGATTCAATATGAGGAAAGCTCTGAAAAACAATCAATAGATTTCAGTAATTTTATGGAGATATAAAACAATAAAAAAATCAAGTTAAAGGTCATTAACAACACAAGAAAAAGTTTCTCATTTGAGGGTTATTCAGATTAAGACAAGAAAAAAAAACTTTTTATGATAATAATATTAAAATAATTATCAGATTTAAAAAAAAAAAAAAAAACATTTTACTTTAAATTTCTTAAATACTTCAAAACATTTTTGATTTGTTTTCACTTCTTAATGAAATAATTTGACCAAAGAAAAACAAAACTTTTGTAATGGAAATCTCAAATCAAAATGGTTTCCAAGGTGACATCAAAGAGGTTCTCTTCAGATTGTGAGATATTTTCCCTTCTACTGCAGAGTTACTCTAACTGTATAAAAGTATTATCAACCCTTGTATAGGACACTCATCTAACATCTGTGAGGGAGGAGGGCTCCAGTTTCACACATCTAAGGGGAAGGGAACATAAGGTCCTCATTTTGAAACTTTTCCAACTTTCTACTGTTCTTAATCTAATGTTTCAAACTTTTTTTTTTCTTTTTTTTAAATCAATGATTGTAGATGGAAATCGTTAATCCTTTATATCAATAAATGTGGTCAAATTTAACAAATTAATTATATAAAAAGATAATTTGTGATATTTACATATGAGAATCTATTTTTAAGTCTAGCAGAATGTCATACAATTTTTTTTAGTTAGATTTTTTATTTTATCCAATTAGGATTTACAAACAAAATTTTGACAAATATTCGGTTGCATTTTACTTTGTGAGATTAAATCACTCCTCATTCTTTATCTTTATTAGTGTTGGTATTCCTCAAAGTTTTGTTCTCGCCTCAATTCTTTCTAATTTCATTAATGGAGTTGAATAACCTATGCACAATTTTGTTGTTGATTTCACCTAAAATTAATCAATTGATTCAGAAAATCCTTCAACACAACCAATAATAACTAATGTTTGGGGAAAGACCTTGGAGGAACTGATCACAGATTTGTCAGAGAAAAAATTCAATTCCTCAAAATCCCATTTTCTTCATCTGTCTTCAACAATTCTTCACACAACATCTTTACAAACACAAAAGAAACCTTCCTATATCGTCAATATATGTGGGATTTCCATTCTAGAAAAGATCACTTTATTTCTCTCCCAAAATAAGCTTTCAAGGGGTTAGGCATCTCTGAAATACATTAAGAATTTCATCTTATCTTAGGTATCATTCATCCTTACATGGAGTATGCTTAAATACAAATTCTTGGAAAGGTGGAGTTTATGCATTATATCAACTCATAACTTTGTTTATAATCTCTCTCTCCTCATTAAATTGTTACATCACTCTACACTATCACCAGTCTTTTGCACATTCTTTCCTTAACTGATTTTACTCGCACACTTTTAAATGGAATGAATCAACACATGTCGGATTTCAAATAAAGAAAACTTATTTAAAAGACGCAGAGAGAAGAGCTCAACTGAGAAAACATAACCCATCACCAAAGAATGGCTTCACAGTTAATTTGTATAATAAAATATTTATTTAATTAATATATAAAAAATTTAAAATAAAAAAAAAAAAAAAAAAAAAAAAAAAAAAAAAAAATATATATATATATATATATATATATATATATATATATATATATATATATATATATATATATATATATATATATATATATATATATATATATATATATATATATATATATATATATATATATATATGCACATTACCTGATTATCCTGAGAAAAATCATATTCTGAGACCAATTCTTCCATTTTTATTTCAATTTCAGATTTGATATCCATTTTTACTTTTATTTTAATAGAAATACCTTTAAATAATTAACAATCTGTGATGAAGAAACAATTTTAATGACATTTTAAAATATAAATATATTCATTTTTGGTTCAAATAATATTTTTTGTTAAAATTTTTTCAAATATCAATATACTGTTTTAATGATGATTTTCTTGCTTGAAATGAATAATAAAATGCTATGAATGAATAATAAAAAGTCAAATAAATTGAAGATTTTATTAATTAATGCATAATTGAAAAAAATATATATATATATATTTAAAGATTTCATTTTCAATTACTAAAAAATTGCAATATTGAAGTTTGCACTGGTTTCTTCTCTGGCCTCTTCCCTTTGTACAAAAAGGGGTGATCAATTAAGGATATATTTTCACTGTATTGCTTGGGGTCTTGATGATTATATACACTGTAGTTGTTAAAATTTTTGTTGAAGTCAAAGAAGTTAAAGTTTTTTTTTAAATAACAGGTGTTCAAAACTTAGTTAAATTTAACTGACTTCATATTAATATCATATTTAAGTAATTATGGAAGCAAATTTTCAAGGCCTGTTAGTAATATTGGTAATTATATGAAATTATTAAAATTTCTGTCAGAAATCCAAGTTACTGAATAACAGCTTTTATACTTAGAATTCAGACTTAAATTTTATTAAATTTTTCATTTCTTATTAACATTATTTATTAACTATAGAAAAAAGATGTATAGAGAATGAATTATACTTTGATGGTTAAATTATAACTATAAGAAAAAGCAACTATATTTTAAACTACTGTATATACTATACAGTATAGTACGAATATTATGGTGTAAACAAAAATCAGTTTGTTTGAGTGGAGAAAATCTCCATTTCATTCAAGGAAGAAATTTCTTAAAGATCTCTCCTACTTAAATAGGATAATGACTTTGAGGTAAAAGCTTTTATTATACCCTGATTAATTAAAGAAGAAAAATAAAATGAGTGAATTAGAACCTAGTGACTCAAGTAGTCCTTTAACACAATGGCTTTAGACTCCTCAACCAATGCCTCTTTCTGTACTCTTTTACAATAACAATATTTATCATATATATATATATATATATATATATATATATATATATATATATATATATATATATATATATATATATATATATATATATATATATATATATATATATATATATATATATATATATATATATATATATAATAATAATAGGTTTTTTTTAAACTTTTAAAAGAGGAAATAATTGTTTTCAAGTTTTGTTATTTTAATAACAATAAAGTGGAATGTAGCATCTTGAAAAATAAGATCATCAACTACAAAATATTAAAAATAATATATAGGTAAGATGACCACTATATTAATTACGTGGCCACTTCATATTTCTCCACAAAATATTTTTCATCTCGACTTCAGAAATAAAATTTTTGAGCCTGAGACTGACTACTCATTTATTAATTATAAATACTTAAATATGTTAGACTGAAGCATTCACTGATTTCACTTTATTTAATTATAAATTTTGACTCTGAACAAAATCATTTGATTACTAATAACTTGGTGACACAGCATTTTCAAGTATGCCTCTTCACCGAAAACTTGGTGACACAGCATTTTCAAGTATGCCTCTTCACCGAAAACTTGGTGACAACTGTACTATACTTTATGCTCTGTCTCCAATGTTTTGGCCAAAGTATATCAACTTTCAATGGTATGGCCTACTAGATAGTATAGAAAAAAAAATATGCTAACATTAACTCAAAGGAAAAAAAAAATTTTTTTTTACTGTATAATTAACTTTTATATAGAGATATACATAGAAATTAGTAGTTTATAACGTTTATATGTAAATATAATGTAAAATATTCATCGTTTATCAAAAATGAAAACCATTGCTTTTTTTTACTATTCCTGATAGATTTAATTTATATTTATCTTTACATGTATATAAAATAAAAAAAAATTCCTTTCTTTACTTATTCCAATAGATTTAGTATATATTTATCTTTGTATTTATGTTACTGATAGATTTAGTAAAATATTATCATTATATTTATATTACTTATGGTATTTCTCAAAGCATGGCCTGCACATATACACATTTTTTCCATCAACAATACATCCTGTGCAGTAGTAATTTGATTTTGAAGATTTTTTTTTTAGCTTCATTTCTTCCACCACATTTTGCATACCTAACATAGCAGTGTTTACAAATTCTATTTATGATCTTATTAGCAGAATTTTTCCGTGTTTTTAACATATGAGTTTGCTTCTGTTTTGGACTTTTATTTCTCTGTGTTTGTTCACATTTTAGAAGCGATTCTGTTACCTTTATTCTAAACTGTTGTATGCCCAACTTCTTTTTAGTTACATATTGGTATATATAGTGGGCATTGACCATAGATAGTCCTAGTAATAATTCTAACCCGAGCTTCCTGCACCACTTTACCCTGTACGGGGCGTATGAAGCCATTTGATCTGAAACATCAATTCCTGTTTTTCCCTTGTTGTATGCAATTACTGCCTCAGGTTTTACAACATGTTCTCTAGTTCGTCTTCTTTTCAACGGCCGAGGCTCTCCTGAACATCCTGGTTGGTCTATACCTATATCCTCCAATCCCCTTTTCTTGCTTCTTACCGGTACCATTTCTGGCTTGTGCTTTAATGATGATATTCTCACATCCCTTGTGTCTTTCCATTTTAGGTAAACTATCCCATTTGTATCTTCCTTTGCTTTCATCTCTCCTCTTTTAATTTTGCCAATGGTATATCTTTAGGCATGTTCCTCTTTGATGACCGAACTGTTCCCACTAAATGGGTTTTTTGTTTCAACAAAGTTTCAACAAAGACACAACGTTCTTCCTTCATTTAGCAAATTGTGCATCAGTTTTTCACTCACTTTCTTTGCCAAGCCATATTCTCTTACTTCTCCTTCTGGTTTCCCTGAATACACACTAAAGTTATATGTGTATCCCTCAGTTGTTAACTCAGATGGAGCTATTTCTAGGATTATAGGAGGAGTTGGAGCTGAGGAGACGAAACATTTTGGAAGAGATGGAGCTATTTCTAGGATTACAGGAGGAGTTGGAGCTATTTCTAGGATTATAGGAGTAGTTGGAGCTGAGGAGATGATACATTTTGGAAGAGATGGTGCTATTTCTAGGATTATAGGAGGAGTTGGAGCTGAGGAGACGAAACATTTTGGAAGAGATGGAGCTATTTCTAGGATTATAGGAGTTGGAGCTGAAGTGACGAAACATTTTGGAAGAGATGGAGCTATTTCTAGGAATATAGGAGGAGTTGGAGCTGATGCCCAAAAATGGAGGGAGCTCCAGCTCTGAAAATATTCTGCTACCATATTAGTATTCATTATTTTTAATTTTTATTGTAATTCATTGCTTCTCACTGTGAATTGAGAAAAATTTCTGCCCATAGACTCTGATTTTATTCTGCTTTAATTAAACTTTATTCTCTTCATATCCCATATCACACACACACACCTCTATCAATTTATTTATCTATCTATCTATCTCTCTCTCTCTCTCTCTCTTATATATATATATATATATATATATATATATATATATATATATATATATATATATATATATTATATATATATATATATATATATATATATATATATATATATATATATCAGGCTAACAATTTCTAATTATTAATAAGGTAATCAGTAATACTAAAGGCATAGAGCAATATAAAATTAGGTACTTACGTATTAACGCCACCGCAGCAGAAGTGAAGCTTAGAAACTTTAATTATTATTTTTATTTTTATTATATATATATATAATATAATATATATATATATATATATATATATATATATATATATATATATATATATATATATATATATATATAATATATATTTAGAGAGAGAGAGAGAGACAAACGTTTTGCTTAGGTTATTAAAATTGAAAAGATTACCTAAGGTTTTGTAGGTTAGGTAGGTTAGGTTAGGTTAAGGTAGGTATGTTAAGTTAGGTAACCTAACCTACCTACCTTAACCTAACCTAACCTAACCTAACTAACCTAACCTAACTTAACCTAACATAACCTAACCTACCAAACCTTACGTAATCTTTCCAACTTTCCTAACCTAAGCAAAATGTTTATCTCTCTCTCTCTCTCTCTCTCTCTCTCTATATATATATATATATATTATATATATATATATATATATATATATATATATATATATATATATATATATATATATATATATATATATATATATATATATATATAATAGAATGAAAATAATAATTAAAGTTTCTAAGCTTCACTTCTGCTGCGGTGGCGTTAATACGTAAGTACCTAAAATTATTATACTTTTCTTTAAAATTGATTTTTAAATAACATTTTTACAATGAAAACCAGGCAATGTAATAAATCATATCAAAATACTTCAAAAAAGTTAAATTGAAGAAAATATTTTGTTCTGTCCAAGTTGCAAAAGACAAAGTCATCTGTGGATTGAAAATAAACGCTAAGACATCCAATTTAAAATGCCATTTGCAAAGGCAATATCCTGAAATCATTAAAATAGTAGAAGAAAACCACAGTAAGGTTATACCCAAAACACTTTATGTATACAACCTTCTATTTCAAGATTTGTAACAAGTCAAAAGGTAACAAAATCAATGACAGCTGAAAAATTTAAAACTCATATTACCCATTTGTAAATTCTTTTTCTTTTCTCTCCAGCATTTACTGGATTAAATTGGACAATTAGCGAAAAAGTTAGGAGTTTCTATGGAAAGGAAGGATGTCAGAAAAATTTTGATAAGTGAAGCTGATGGGCAGAAAAAAAAGTGCTGAAAGAAATGCACCATGGGAAATTTTTTTTCCTAAAAATGGATGCTTGTACTAAATAGAGAATAAATTTTGTAGTAAATGTCCAACTAACCATCTCAAATAACGAAATAACACAAACTTTAGCAGTTTGAGAAAGGTAAGAACAACATACATTAGAATTAATAAAAAATCTAATTAAGGTATTTCTAAAAGAGTCTGAAGTTACTAAAGAGCAAGTTTTAACAGTTGTAATGAATAATGCATTCAACATGATAAGTGCAATAGATGCTTAATGAAGACCAGTCTGAAATAGTTATGAATTTAGACTGTCAATCTGAAATTTGTATCACTGACCAACAAAATTGTGAAGGTGGTTTAGAAATGGGATTGGTAATAATTCGATCTGGCATGAACCTCTCCATTGTTCACTATATTGAAAATATATCAAAATATGTTTAAATACATTCTACACATACTTTTCTTTCACAGATGAGTAATATAAAATGCATAATAAGTAGAAAACCCCACAAAAAAATTATTAAAAAAATACTATTTATACTGCAAAAATGAAATCAACTGTCTTTTAAACTGTCCTATAATACACTTTTAGCAACAACATTCTTGGACGACTCTGTTTTCTATATATGTCTCTTTTTAGAGAGAGACAGAGAAAGGTATCATGCCAGATCGAATATAATACCGATATAATAAACAATGTTTTGACATTTTTATTATTATTATAATTTAGCTTTCATTTCATTTATACCTATTAATATTATTTTTATTACTATTATTTAGTTTTCTAGCATACTTAATTCGACTTATCATAACCTGAACAATCAAAGGTTGCTGCGTAATACAGGCCTAACTGATTGATGGAACCTAGCCGTGGCATATAGACCTACTGCCGTACTACACTACATATATACTTAAATATAAAGTATGATGTAATATGGCATTAGGTCTACATGCTACAGCAATATGCTATCAATCAGTTAGGCCTGTATCACACAGCAAACTTCAGGTATTCAGGTTATGATAAGTCAAACAAGGTATGCTAGAAAACTAAATAAATAATAATAATAATAATAATAATAATAGGTATAAATGAAATGAAAACTAAATAATAATAATAAATAATAATAATAATAATAATAATAATAATAATAATAATAATAATAATACAAATATAAAAAAAAAATTTGCATTGATATATCAATGTTTTGATATATCGGTATTTCAATATATCGAAGGTTATATTGCAGTACATTGTAGAAATATAACAGAAGTTGAAGGATAAATATGGCAACCTGGGCTTGGGTTTAGAAGCTTTCTGAGCTTACATATCAATATTTTTTTATATCAATATTTTGAAATTTTGATTTTAATCGATATCCTTTATATTGATATTTTAAAATTTTATAGCAAAATTTTAATATTATATATATAATATATATATATATATATATATATATATATATATATATATATATATATATATATATATATATATATATATATATATATATATATATATATATATATATATATATATTTTTTATATATTTTTGGTGTAATATGGCAGTAGGCCTGTATCTCATTTCAACGTTCTTGTATAGGTTAGGCCTGTATTTTATGGCAACTTCGGTAGTTCAGGTTATGATAAGTCAAACTAAGTACGCTAGAAAACTAAATAATAATAATTATAAAAATAATTAGAATAATAGGCATACATGAAATGAAAACTAAATAATAATAACACAAATATTAAAAAATTTGAATTGGCATATCAACATTTCGATATTTTCGAATATTGATATTTTCCAAATATCGAAGCTCAGAAAGCTTCTTAACCTTTACCGGCAACCTGTATTCAATTGGTTTTGCTATTTTTGTACAAATGAAGGCCAGTCGAAGAATAGTTGCTTTACCATTCAGAGTAAAAATAAGTTTTTTTCTATTTTTTAATAGTTTTTCTTTTTTATTATATATTTATATGGTAATAATTTGATATAGCACGAACCTCTCCTATTTTCACTATATTGAAAATATGAACTCAAAATATGTTTACATGCTTTCTACACATACTTTTCTTTCTCGGTCGAGTAATATAAATAAATTATAAAAAGAGAAACTATTAAAAAAATAGAAAAAACTGATATTTTTACTACGAATGGTGAAGCAACTGTTCTTCGACTGGCCTTCGTTTGTACAAAAATAGCAAAATCAATTGAATTAACAGGTTGCCATATTTGTCCTTCGAATGTTCCGTTATTTTTTTCTGCAATGTACTGTAATACAGTCTTCGATACTTGGAAATATTGATATTTCAAAACATCGATATATGTAAATTTATTGAAATTCGTATTATTATTATTTAGCTTTCATTTCATTTATGCCAATTATTTTTATTATTATTATTATTATTATTATTATTATTATTATATTATTATTATATTATTATTATTAATTATTATTATTATTATTATTATTATTATTATTTATTATTATTATTATTACTATTAATTATTATTATTATTATTATTATTATTAATATTATTATTATTATTATAATTATTATTATTATTCTTATTTACTTTTCTAGCGTACTTAATTCGACTTATCATAACCTGAACGACCGAAGATTGCCGTGTGATACAGGCCTAACTGATTGATGGAAGGTTGCCGTGGCATTCAAGCCTACTGCTTTATAATATATATATATATATATATATATATATATATATATATATATATATATATATATATATATATATATATATATATATATATATATATTGGTGTTATACGGCAGTAGGCCTAATCTACAGCAACGTTCCATCAATCAGTTAGGCCTGTATCACACGGCAAACTTCGGTCGTTCAGGTTATGATAAGTCGAACTAAGTACGCTAGAAAACTAATTAATAATAATAATAATAATAATAATATAATAATAATAATTAATATAATAAAATTAATAATAATAATGTTAATAATAATAATAATAATAATAATAATAATAATAATAATAATAATAATAATAATAATATAAAATAATAAAAAATAAATAAATAATATTAATAATAATAAATATTAAAAGTTTGCATTGATATATCGATGTTTCAATATATCGATATTATATTCGATCGGGCACGATACCTCCAAAGTTTACCCTCTCTCTCTATAAAAGAGAGAGAAAAATGTAATTAAACGGTGAACTAAAATAAAAGAGAAAATGTTACTAAAAGGAACTAAAGTAAAAAGAGAATATATATATATATATATATATATATATATATATATATATATATATATATATATATATATATATATATATATATATATATATATATTCATGGTTTTAATTCCATTTTCTCTTTTACTTTAGTTCCGTCGTTCAATTCCATTTTCTTTTTTCCTATAGTTCGTCGTTGAATTCCGTTTTCCCTTTTAAATATAGAAAACGGAGGTGCTAAAAGTTTATTTGAAACAAAATAACAAGACAGTTCATTGCGTTATTGCTGATAAATAGTATTTTTGTTTTAATAATTTTTTGGGGGTTTTCTTTTTATTATGTATTAATATTACTCGACCGAGAAAGAAAAGTATCTGTAGAATGCATGTAAACACATTTTGAGTTCATATTTTCAATATAGTGAAAATAGGAGAGGTTCGTGCTATATCAAATTATTACCATTTAAAAAATTGAGGTTCATGCCAGATTGAATTATTACCATGGGATTAAATAAAGATGTTCAATCTGCTTTCACTACTATAAAAATAGAACACATGCAATGTGCTATACATACGTTACAGCTCACTATCAGAGACGGTTTGAAAGGAAAACATACCTATTCTCTTATAGCTAATGTATTTCAAATTGCTGTGATTGAACAAACATCAAAACTTGAAGCTATATTAAAATGCAAAAGAGGAAAAGTTCCTATTTTAGACCAAAAAACTAAGTGGAACAGTAATTACCTAATGATTACGTGTCTTTTAGTTGATATTTTCAAGCGGGTCACTGGATTAAAACTGGATTCACTGGATTCGTTTCTTTATCCGTGAAACTGGAGGACTTAACAAATGAGGAACATTAATGAAGCAGAAATCAGGACCCAATCTCTAACTAATAAGCTTCGGTGGAAATATCAAGGTATGGCAATTGTGCTGCCTATAAAATTGTCTGTAGCCTACTCTAGCCTCCGTTGGAACCTCAGTATACAGTGTGCCACTATAGCCTCAACAATCAGGAAAGAAAACTACATGTGCTGTGAGCCACTATAGATTCAACGATTCCCTCAATTAAAACCGTGTTAATAGGAAGAAAAACACTATACACTGGTAAAAGTTATTAGCCTTAACAAAGCTACGGGTAAAACATCCAACAGCATTCATGTCGGAAACGAAAAATATTTTTTCTGAAGACTCGAAGGGAAAGATAAAAACTTAGTTCAAATTCGTCCAACCGCTAATGCAGGGTTCCCAGTATAAGGACAAGATGTTCATCACTAAAGCCTTTTAGAACTAAAGAATACATTAATTGACATGGCTCATCCAAACATAACAATGATTGATTTCCGTAGAAAAGCTTGAAGCAATCGTTAATCATTCATTCTTAGTGACTAAGAGATTAGAAACATCTGAGTTAACTCATGGCTTCTTTAATAAAGAGTAGCAAAAACTTATGCTGACATTTCTTAAATAGGTGGAACAATTGCAGATGCAATTAAAGAGTCAATTTAAAAGAGAGAAAAAGCTCTCCCTGATAATGAAATTCTACTTGCTGCAATCTATATTGATCCTATGTACCGGATTACGCTGAATGATGTACAGCTCAGTAGATGGAAAGATAGCATTGATTAATATGGCAATTTGAATGGAGCAACACTACTTCAAAACAATCAGCAACTCAAAAACTGGGAAGTGAAAAGTACCAAACACTTTAGGTAATTAATGAACTTAATGTAAACCAACCTTCAATTTCATCCCTCTTCAAATTTGGAGGATGAAGCAGCTTATGAAGAGTTCTTTGACCTGAAAGCCGAACGCCTTCCGACTGAAGGAAAAATAGATAGTAAACGAGGATCTCCTATTGCTAAATTTAAATTACATCCCTATGATCATGATTCGACGAGTCGCTATGTGGACAAGGAGGAGTCCCAAGAAGGAAATGAAAGAGGGAAGGATTCCCATTTTATTTTATTATTATTAATTTTTATTTATTTATTCATTTTTTTTTGTAAGCAGTAGATCCTTTAAGACTTTTAAAGGAGGACTAATAACATTTGCAATATAATGAAGGAAGCCTGTTACAGGAAAAGTTGAGAACACATACGAATGATCTTAATCAGCTTAGTTTGATGATATTGACCCTTTTTTGTGATTTGAATAGATATGTATGTCCTCAATTCCTTTTTAAAGGTATGAAGTGCTGTAGTTATATATTGAATAAAGATTAGTTAAGATCATGATTTCTGTGCACTTTGTAACATAACTTTGAATTTCTTACGTCATTTCAACTTTAAAAGCCATATTGGGTGCAAAAAAAAAAAAAAAAAAAAAATTAACGATCTCCTTCGACTATACTTTACTACTGTGAGTTCATAGGTATTCTGCTTGTATTCCATTTATGTAGAAACATTCAAAAAAAAATTTAAATCTCCGAAGGCAAAGAGAGTTGCAATCGATTTGATGTCGTCCTCGTCTCTGAGAAGGACAACTCTTAGGGATTCTTACATCTCAGTTATAATAAGCCCATTTTTTATATAAAGTTCCTCTAAACACTGGCTTCTGATCTCGAATTTCTCCATACCTCAAAACGAGATGCGTTGCGCATATACGTTCAAAATATATTGAATAAAGATTAATTAAGATCATGATTTCTGTACACGTTGTAACCTATCCTTGAACTTCTTGCGTCATTTTAACTTTAAATTACGAAATTGAGTGCGAAAAAAAAATTTTTTTAACCATCTCCTCTGACTATACTTTACCATTGTGGGTTCATAGGTAGACTGTCTATATAACCATTTATATACAAACATTCATAATTTATCTAAATTTCCAAAGGCAAACAAAGAGTTTCAATCGATTTAATGCCATTCCTGTCTCTGAGAAGGACAACGCTTACGGATTCTTATACCCCAGTTATAATAAGCCCTTTTCTATATAAAGTTTCTCTAAGCACTGGCTTCCTGGCTATTTGCATCAGTTGCGATTTCTGATCTCGAATTTCTCCATATATCATACAAGATACGTTGCATACACGTTAAAAAACTACTGTAGAGTTATGACTATACCTACTCCCACAGACATGCAAGATGTAGTTATCAACATCAAAATTTAAGTTACTTTTTTTTCAGAGCGTACTAAACAAACTTCTAAGAGGTTTCAATGTTCTGAGGCCCCTTCGTGATTTTTTTTTTAAACCACCCCAGTTGTTTGCTCTTTATAGGGGTGCTGTTCGCCCCAGTATGGAGTACGACTCACACATCTGAGTTGGTTCCACACATACAACTCTTCTCGAAAAAGTGAAGTCTAGGGTTTACGTCGTATAAATTCTTTTGCTCATACTCTCTCCAATCTTTTTCTATCGGTCGAATTATTGCGTCATTCTCTCTATAATATCGCTATTACAACGGACAATGTTCTTCTGAACTCTTCCGTCGCATATCTCCTCCAATGAGAAAGACAGTTGCGACACGTCTCTCCTCCAAAGAGAAAGGTGCAGCAAGTCTTTCTACACAGTCTCACCCTTCTCTGTCCAACTCACACCCTAAACTTAACCGCTATGCTCAATCTTACATATACTCTACTTGTAATGTCTTGAACACTTTCCCTTTACCTGTTTCCAAACTTCCATTTGACTTTTACATTGGCCATTAGCGACCAAATTTCTGACATTTCCCCAATTCCGGTAGAAATTGGTACGCCTCTGGCTCTGGGATAATATATATATATATATATATATATATATATATATATATATATATATATATATATATATATATATATATATATATATATATATATATATATATATATATATATATATATATATATATATATATATATATATATATATATATATATATATATATATATATATATATATATATATATATATATATATATATATATATATATATATATATATATATATAGTATATATGTTATGCTGCAAGGTACTGTGTTTATGTTTAATTGCATAATAATTTTCACATATTTTGTAGTTCTTACAATTCCTAGTCCCTCCTTCAGCTCAAACAAGAGAAAAATTTCAAAACGCCCTTCAATTGAGGTCGAACTTGAACTTGGTGGACAGCTCTGTAAAATTACAAAGAAAAATTTTTGGAAACAGATTTGTATCTTTTATCCTGAATGCAGAAAACCTGATAAATAATCAGGATAAAATAAGAAACTTCCAACTCTTCCTGTGTATGTGTTAATTTTGTGTTGATGTATTTTAGTGTTAAGATTAATGAAAAATGTATACATAGTTTAATATGTAGGATTTTTACAAATATAAATTTGACTTATAAAATTAACAAACATGTTCTTAAGATATTTATTTATATACACAAATATATATTTACAATTAAATTAACAAAGTATAATAAAAAAAGGTGATATAAACAGTGAAAAGACTATTCTAAAAGAATAAAATCAAAGTTCTTCTAAGCAGTTAAAGTTGAAGTATCTTCATTAATTACTGTGTTAGTTTAATTGATATAGTAAATAATTATTCTGTTAATATAATTTAGGTTTTTACTATAGTAACATAGTTGGGTTAGTTTACCAGTTTTGATTACATTTATACGGTATAAATATGAAAGCCGCATTGAAGATGATTTATTAATCTTTAAGCCATTGGAGAGTCCTACTGCAGGGGAAGTAATATTTAATTTAGATTCATTTATAGAAAAAAATTAAATTTCATGGAAGCTTTGTTCAAGCATTTGCACTGACGGAGCCGCAGTTATGGTTGGACACATTTCGGGTTTTGTGGTTAGAATAAAAAGTAGAAATAAAAATGTTGAAAGTACCCATTGTTGTTTTCATCTTCAAGCACTAACAGTGAACAGTGAAAAGTATGACTGGAAACTTGTCATTAGTATTAAACGATATTGTTAAAATGGTTAATTTTATTAAATCAAGGCCACTAAACGCAAGAATCTTCAGCTTATTATGTGAAGGTATGGGAAGCACTCATAAAACTTTGTTGCATACTGAAGTGCATTGATGATCTCGAGGAAAAGTCTTAGCGCGGTTTTTCGAATTACGTGAAGAAATTATGTTTTTTCTATCTGAAGATCCTTCTCCACTTTCAGCTAAATTAAAAGATTAATGTTTGATGGAAAAAATGGCATACATTTCTGATATATTTATTTATTACTTGAATCAAATCAATCTTGCAATGCAAGGTGCCAATTTAACATGTTTCAAAGTCAAAATGTAAAATGAACGCACTTCAACGTAAACTAAAACTCTGGAGTGATTTTATTGCTAAAGGAGATGTGAAATGTTTTAAAAACCTTAATTTTCAAACAAATGAAATTTCCTTAAGACAACAAACAAAACATTTAATTTTGCAACATTTGTCTCATATGAATCACTCAATAAGAGTATTTTCCTAATGAAATGGAAACAGAACATTGGGTTGAAAATTTACAATTTTGTAGTTGGGTTGAAAATCCCTTTATGGAGTTGTTAAACAATCTTATCAGAGAGAGAAAGGGAACAACAAATTGACATTGAAAACGAACTCAACATTAAAATTAAAATTTCAACAAGTTGAACTTGAAATATAAATCAGGCATTACAGCTCGTACAAGAGGTAGCCTAAGTTGGCAGTTTTGTTTTATTTTAAAGAAACAATTATTGAGAAAGCGTTGAATCCTATTGTGTTTTGATAGGTGGAAAGAATAATAAGAGAAAATAAAGAATATTTTCTAAGTAGAGGAGCTCGAGGTGGAAGTTCCACCAGTTGGATCAAATTGAGTATGACCTATGTAGATATCCGGAGATAGTTTTTAATTTAAAGGAGTAGGATGTGGAACTTGAAAAATTAAGTCCTAAAAGTGATGTGGTTGGTTTACGATATACTGAGGTAGTAAAGGCAACAAACATTTAATTTTGCAACATTTGTCTCATATGAATAACTCAATAACAGTATTTTCTTAATGAAATGGAAACAACATTGGATTGAAAATCCTTTTGTGGAGTCGTTAACAATATTACGGAGAGAAGGGGAACAACAAATTGACATTGCAACAAACTCAACATTAAAATTAAAATTTCAAGAAGTTGAACTTGCAAAATTTTGGATAGAATTATTAATGGAATACCCTGATACAAGTTCAAAAGCTTTGAAAGTAATAATGCGGTTTAAACCACATATTAATTGAAAAATTTTGTTCACTCTATGCAGCAACAAAAAAACAAATTTAGAAATAGACTAAATATAGAAGCTGACTCACGGTTACAAGTAACGTCTATAATTCCAAACATTAATGCTTTCTCTATAACCTACAGCAGACTCGCCGGTCATTAAAAGTTGAAAAAAAAAATTTCTACTCTAACGTAGGGGTTTCATGGGGATGAAAAGTTGGGAAGCACTGTTCTATATGGTTTGTATGTATATAGTATATATGTTGCTATCGATGACGAAAATTGCATAACGGCATTAGAGCGGCATTTGAGGGTAAGCGGTAAGCGGTAGACTTGCCGCTTACCTGAGAAACCACCCTCTTTCCTGAGCCCTTTTTGAGGCGAATTTGAAAGGCATTCACCTCAGGCTCTTTCCTAAGACCTTTTGAAAGGGAATTCCACAGAAACGATTTGAATGGAATTCAAACCAGAGCAACTGCAACATCCGGATCCGTCTATGGCTTTCCTCTGCAGTTAAAAGTCTAGTACTTCCTGACCTCAAGCTATTTCCTGTTCCAATTTGGGGACAGAGAAACAACCTGGAGTATCGAACCTCTCACCTACATTCCTCACACTTCCCTCCGTCCCTTCCGTTTTAAGGGACTGGAGGCGTAACCAGAGCACCGAATTCACACGGTATTCATCTCAGCCCTTTTTGATTTTCTGAAAACATTGTTTTCATTTCCGTATTTTTTCAATCATATACTTTTTACAATGATTTTTCGTCAAAAATGCAGAGTTCAAATCTACCACTGCGAGATTTCGATCTTGCGAACATCACATTCGAATTCAAGCTCTTTAACCACCAATATATCATTTTCTCCACTTACTACATCTGAAATGCTTTCCCTTTCTTCACTTATTGGTCTTTCATCAAGTAGTGGGTCATCTTTTTCTCGTATCATTATAACCAGTTCTTCATTGGTTTTTAGGTTTTCTTTCTTGGTTTCCTTCTTCTTTCTGAGTGGTTGCTACTGTTGAGATTTGCTTCTTCTTTAGCTGCTTCATTTTTTTCTTTCTTTAGCCACCTCCAGAGTTGTTAATTTTTTTTAAGCTTTCAGATGCTTTTTCCTTAATTTACTAAGATCTTCCTATGTTGCTAAAGTTGCTTTTTTCCTTCTGCTTTTCTTTCTTTGGCATAGTTTAGGATGAATTATTTTGTTTTATCACAGTTCTCTTTCTAGTATCTTTGTATTTGTCATGAAATCTGAATTTCTTTATTACACTTTTCCAAATTTCCTTTTCTTCTGTCTCGAGCAGGATACATTCCCCAAAGTAATAACAGTTCCATAAGAAATACACTTTTTGGTGATTCCATCCATTCGAGTTTTCTTGATTATCGTCCTTGTGAGTAGACTCTTCTTCCCTGTTTGTAGTGATAAATTCCTCAACCTCATTTTTAGATTTGCTTTATTTCTGATTCTGTTATTTGAGTTTTTTCAACTTAACATTTGTTGCTATTCTTTGAAATCTGTTGTCCAAGGTCTTTTCAATCTTGCTTCTATCCATGTGTAAGCATGTGTCTTTTTAAGTTTCCTTTATGATTACATTCATAGGAACAGTAAGAACATTTAAATAATTTTACATTTGCGTGTGTAAGCATGTGTCTTTTTAAGTCTTCCTTTCCGATTACATTCATAGGAACAGTATGAACATTTAAATAATTTTATGTTTGCATGTGTAAGCATGTGTCTTTTTAAGTCTTCCTTTCCGATTACATTCATAAGAACAGTAAGAACAATGAAATAATTTTACATTTGCGTGTATAAGTATGTGTGTTTTTAATTGTCCTTTCTGATTACATTCATAGGAACAGTCAGAACATTTAAATAATTTTACATTTGCGTGTGTGTAAGCATGTGTCTTTTAAGTCTTCCTTTCCGATTACATTCATAGGAACAGTATGAACATTTAAATAATTTTATGTTTGCATGTGTAAGCATGTGCTTTTTCATGTCTCCTTTATAATTACATTCATAGGAGCAGTAAGAACATTTAAATAGTTTTACATTTGTGTGAGTAAGCATGTGTCTTTTTAAGTGTCCTTTTTGATTACATTCATAGGAACAGTCAGAACATTTAAATAATTTTACGTTTGTGTGTGTAAGCATGTGTGTTTTTAAGTTTCCTTTCCGATTACATTCATAGGAGCAGTAAGAACATTTAAACAGTTTTACATTTGCGTGTGTAAGCATGTGTGTTTTTAAGTTTCCTTTATAATTACATTCATAGGAACAGTAAGAACATTTAAATAATTTTATGTTTGCGTGTGTAAGCATGTGTGTTTTTAAGTTTCTTTTTGATTACATTCATAGGAACAGTCAGAACATTTATACAACTTTATATTGCTGTGAGTCAGCATATGATTTTTTAATCTTGATTTCAAATTGCATTCATAACTGCAATGAGCGCACTTAAACTTTCTTTTGTTGTGTGTTTTTAAATGAGTCTTCAACTCATCTTTGCTTTTAAAACTAAAATTACAATGTCTGCAACTCAGGTTTTCCACATGATACTTTTTAATGCTTTGTTGATGCACTTTTGCTCTCTGAGGTTTGCTTCTTGAAGTACTTTTCACTTCAAAATCTTTTTCTCCTTCAGCAGCGTTGATGATAAAATTCTGTGCAAAACAAATGAAAAAGATTATAATAAGAATGTTAACAAAAAATCAAATAATTTTCTTAAAGTCATTATCTATTCGTTCAACTAAAAATTTTTAATTTTTCTAAAAATTACGACAAAAATATTTTTCTATTCTTAACTTTAAGCATGAAAATTCCCACAAGTTACAAGCCAAAATAACTTCACCATCAAAGTTTTCCCAAGATTTCTGAGGATACTTTTTGTTGTAACTAAATATTTAGATGTCAACAAACTGAAGCCAATTTTTGAAGCTGCCATTTTGTTTTGCAACTTTTACATGCGAGTTTATATTAATTTCATATTGATTTTGGTTCAAGTCTAAATGAAGCAACATTTTAGCGGTCAAAAAAAGAATTTAGTGAAATTAAATGATTTGGGTAAAAATTAAAAGTATGAAGTCTAATATTCAATTTTTGTTTTTTTTAATTAGTATAATATATTGTAAGCTTCCCTGTATAATACAATAGAAAAAAAAAAATAGTTGTGGTAAAACTCACGTTTGGTGTTGAATCCAAAGGTGAGTTGTTGATTTTCTTGAAGATGTTCAATGGGGTTACTCAGTCCTCTTGATGGACGGAGGCGTTGAAGGAGTTTGAAGTTGAAGAAGTTGAAGGTGCAATCTGAATTTTTTTTACGAACAGAAGCCCTCAGGACCTCTGCTAGGGCAGTGCGGATCAATAAAAGGAACAGCTTTGGCAGATTTTATAAAAATTCAAAGACAAGGTCATTGAAAAACAAAAAAAACAAAATCTTTTAATTGTTGAAAGATGGCTAAGGAATATGAACAAGTAATAATGCTGCTATCAGAGTTCGAGCAGAACAATAAAGAAAGGTCTGTTGATGAAGAGCAATGCAGATAAAGGGTGTTAGGTTGTAGAGAACTGACGGGTATATCGGTTTCTTAATGACTATCAATTAAGAAAACAACCGTCGTCAATTCAATAAAAGAAGGTGGACTAGGAAGTTGACTGATGATTTTAGTAGTCCAGAGTTGAAAATAAACTCCAAAGTTGAAACTAAAAATCAGAAAAATTTATAAGATATTTTGATAAATTTATCAATTAAAACTTTTAAGACAAATAATTGCATTAACTCACGTATTGGCCAGAGTGGTTGGCTCCAATACTTGAATTAAATCTTTATAGTTGAGAGTTCGTAAAGGTATTAATTCTTGTAGTTTTATTTTCAACTTAATTTGTGATAGTTATTTTTATATTCAAAGTAGAGTTAATTTTATGTTAAATTTTAATTAAGTTATAAAGATAGTTACCTAGTGAAGAAAATAAAAATTAGAAAAACAAGCTACAAAAAGGCAAAATAATTATCTGTCAATAATAATCCCTCTTCTTATTTTCGTGGTCGATCATCAGTTTCTTTCTTCACCAATAACTATTGGGAAGAAAAGAATAAGAACGTTAGAATGGCACATTCTCACACCCCCTTACCAAAGTTGGTCTCGGTTATTTAGAATGACCAACTTTATAGATGGCAAGTGGTAGTGTGATGATGATGTCGTGCCAAGGAAAAAGTTGATCATGAAGAAGATTGGAGTGTTTTATTGAAGAATGACTGAAAGTTCCCTAACAACCAAGATACATCTCACCCCTCCAAACCTAAGTAAAGAACAATCCAGAGACGAACAATTATTATTATCATTTTTCACTCCGTCATGTGATTATGATGATTCGGAGGAAGTTAAAGGTTGTTCGTCCATGGAATCTACGAACGCTTAAGAGATATATACCCTTGTCTCCGAATTACAAATTCCAAGTGATTACATTGGATGTAAGAAAATGGGTGAGATGCTGCCCTAAGAGTAACAAGTTCGCGCCTGAGTTGCACGAAACAAAAATGTTGGTCTCATTTATCTGCTTTAGCTGTTCCTTTATTCTTTCCAACACCCCTACCTCTGAGGTGCCTAAGAACAACAGTCCCTGCATCTTGTCTACTCTCACTGAAAAACATTATATTCTTATAGAACATATAAAAATTTTACAATAATATAAGCAATATTTCATTATATGCATAATATTTCATTTATTAGTTTTATTTTTAGTTAATTAATATTTTTCTATTAGTTATTATTTTTACCACTATTAATATTATATTACTTAGAAAAAAGGTAGAAAATTTTTTAATCTAAATAACATCTATAGTAGTGTTTTAGTATAATTAGGGTAGTATATACCTAATATTATATTTAACAAACTAAAATATATAAACTTTATTAATTTAAACAATTACAGTAGCAATTTTAGTATTAAGTTAGTATAGATCTAATAATTATTTTATTAACTAGAAATACACTACTTTATATATCATTTTTTTTTAAATATATTTCTCTTTATTTTCACTCTTATCACAATTTTCACATCCCTTTTATTTTTATCACCACTTTTAATTTATCATTCACTCGCACTTATCTTTTTCTTTGCGTTGACGATATTCCAATGGGTGATCCATGATGTGACTATGTTGTGGGGCGTCTCTTTGAGATCGTAATCGTCGTGGAGAAGGCTCTTCCTCAGGCGAATCCATCCTCGTTAAACCAGTGATGTTCATCTGTTGCTCTTCATCCCTTGACGATGATTCCACAGGTAGTTGTATTTCCATATAATCTTCCTCTTCAATGAAAAACCCCTCCGGATCAAATCCTTCAAACGATTCAGCCAAATTACCACCGAACTCATCGCTGAAATCCAGTTGATAATAATTGTCAGGTTCTTCCATTATGGTGGAAAGAGCCTTAGGAACAAATCCTTCGAATGAATCCTGTTCTACCGAATAATCTAACGGACAAAATCCTTCAAATGATTCGTTAATTGTTATGTTGAACAGATCCTCTTCTTCTTCTGGAGGTATCGTTAGGTCCGTTTGGGTAAATCTTGAGATATTAATGTCGTTTACGTTAGATATTTCGGCTGATCTGTCCGATCCGGAGTTTACCCGATAATCTGCATTTATTTCCATCGTTAAGTCAAATGATTCTTGTAAAACTTTATATGAGTCAGACAAGAAAGTCGAATAATCGGCGTTGATCAATTTAAAAATCTCTTCCTGAGCTTTCATCTGCCGTCTCCTCAACTCCTCCGACAGGTGATGATCCTCTTCTGCTAATTGATAGGAAAAATCATCGTCGTCCTCATCGCTGTCGTCCTTCGGTAAAACCGTTGGATTCAGCTCCGTGTCCGGCAATGACTCTTCCCAAATATCTCTCCCCTGTTCTTCGTTGATTTCCGCATTCTCCAGTTGATGATATTGATTCTGTTGTTGTACATGTTGATTCTGTTGGTTTAGTAGTTGTTGTTGATTCTGTTGGTGTTGGCGGAAATAAGGATTTCTTAAGAGACATCGGGGAACATCAACCCATTTTCGGAGTTGTGAACGATCGGATACTGATGAATGCTCCCTTAAACAATTTGTGGAAGTTAACTCCGTTACAAATTGGGGACTCCTAATGGGAGTAGTTAACCCTTCAACCGTGACTGGCCCCTCAGTCACGGGGTCAATTAGTTTAAAGGTTGCTCTTGATTTCGCACAGGCAAACCTCCAGTGGCATTTTCCATTCTCCGCCGTTGATCGTCTTGAAGAGTGCGAATTTGTTCTGTTCCCTCCTTGATTTGGTGGAGAATTACTTTGTTGTCTGGGTCTTCGGTTTCTCCATTCCGGACAATGTTTACCCACATGACCGTATTGGTTACATACGGGACAATTCTCCGAAAACCGTCGTTGTTGTTGTTGTTGTGGTTGATTCTGTTGTTGTCTAGGATTTTGTGAACACTTGTAGGACAAGTGCCCACTCTTTTTACAAATGGAACACTTGTTGTTAAGTATGTAACAAGTGTCCTTAGTATGCGTGTCTTTATCGCAAAAACTA
>SEYY01002444.1:0-5000 GCA_009176605.1 Armadillidium nasatum
AAATTAATTAATTAAAAGAATGATAAAAAAAAAAAACTATTTCAATGCAAAAATTATGAAAGATAATTTTAAATATAAATTTTTGTTTAAAAAGAAACTGGGAAATGCTAATGGATAATTAATTATATATATATATATATATATATATATATATATATATATTATATATATATATATATATATATATATATATATATATATATATATATATATATATTAATATATATATATATATATATATATATATATATATATATATATATATATATATATATATATATATATATATATATAGTATATATATATAATATATATATATATATATATATATATATAATATATATAATTTTTTAATTAAATTATATAATAACACTATCCAACGCCTCACATTATATTTTTCAAACTTATTTTCATGAATTTCAATGGAATTTTTCGTTTAAATGAGTTTTCCATTTCACTTAACATTTTTGATTGTCAATTACCTAAAATATTGGAACAACACAGATAATATGATGCAGGAATCTGATTCTTTTCCATATTATGATGTTAAATTATATAATAAAACTATCCCACGCCTCACATTATATTTTTCAAACTTATTTTAATGAATTTCAATGGAATATTACGTTTAAATGAGTTTTAAATTTCACTTAACATTTTTGATTGTCAGTTACCTAAAATATTGGAACGACACAGATAATATGATGCAGGAATCTGATTCTTTTCCATATTATGATGTTAAATTATATAATAACACTATCCAACGCCTCACATTATATTTTTCAAATTTATTTTCATGAATTTCAATGGAGTTTTTCGTTTAAATGAGTTTTCCATTTCACATAACATTTTTTATTGTCAATTACCTAAAATATTGGAAAGACGCAGATAATATGATGCAGGAATCTGATTCTTTTCCATATTATGATGTTATATTATATAATAACACTATCCCACGCCTCACATTATATTTTTCAAACTTATTTTAATGAATTTCAATGGAATATTACGTTTAAATGAGTTTTAAATTTCACTTAACATTTTTGATTGTCAATTACCTAAACTATTGGAACGACACAGATAATAAGATGCAGGAATCTGATTCTTTTCCATATTATGATGTAAAATTATATAATAACACTATCCAACGCCTCACATTATATTTTTCAAATTTATTTTCATGAATTTCAATGGAATTTTTCGTTTAAATGAGTTTTCCATTTCACTTAACATTTTTGATTGTCAATTACCTAAAATCTTGAAACGACACAGATAATATGATGCAGGAATCTGATTCTTTTCCAAATTATGATGTTAAATTATATAATAACACTATCCCACGCCTCACATTATATTTTTCAAATTTATTTTATTTTTCATGAATTTTAATTTTTTTCTCTTAAATGAGTTTTCCATTTCACTTAACATTTTTGATTGTCAATTACCTAAAATATTGGAACGACACAGATAATATGATGCAGGAATCTGATTCTTTTCCATATTATGATGTTAAATTTATAATAATAACACTATCAACGCCTCACATTATTTATTTTTCAAATTTATTTTCATGAATTTTAATGGAATTTTACATTTAAATGAGTTTTCCATTTCACTTAACATTTTTGATTGTCAATTACCTAAAATATTGGAATGACACAGATAATATGATGCAGGAATCTGATTCTTTTCCATATTATGATGTTAAATTATATAATAACACTATCCCACGCCTCACATTATAGTTTTCAAACTTATTTTAATGAATTTCAATGGAATATTAAGTTTAAATGAGTTTTAAATTTCACTTAACATTTTTGATTGTCAATTACCTAAAATATTGGAACGACACAGATAATATGATGCAGGAATCTGATTCTTTTTCCATATTATGATGTTAAATTATATAATAACACTATCCAACGCCTCACATTATATTTTTCAAATTTATTTTCATGAATTTCAATGGAATTTTTCGTTTAAATGAGTTTTCCAATTTCACTTAACATTTTTGATTGTCAATTACCTAAAATATTGGAACGACACAGATAATATGATGCAGGAATCTGATTCTTTTCCATATTATGATGTTAAATTATATATAATAACACTATCCAACGCCTCACATTATATTTTTCAAATTTATTTTCATGAATTTCAATGGAAATTTTTCGTTTAAATGAGTTTTAAATTTCACTTAACATTTTTGATTGTCAATTACCTAAAATATTGGAACGACACAGATAATATGATGCAGGAATCTGATTCTTTTCCATATTATGATGTTAAATTATATAATAACACTATCCAACGCCTCACATTATATTTTTCAAATTTATTTTCATGAATTTCAATGGAATATTTCGTTTAAATGAGTTTTCCATTTCACTTAACATTTTTGATTGTCAATTACCTAAAATATTGGAACGACACAGATAATATGATGCAGGAATCTGATTCTTTTCCATAATTATGATGTTAAATTATATAATAACACTATCCCACGCCTCACATTATATTTTTCAAATTTATTTTCATGAATTTCAATGGAATATTATGTTTAAATGAGTTTTAATTTCACTTAACATTTTTGATTGTCAATTACCTAAAATATTGGAACGACACAGATAATATGATGCAGGAATCTGATTCTTTTCCATAATTATGATGTTAAATTATATAATAACACTATCCAACGCCTCACATTATATATTTTTCAAATTTATTTTCATGAATTTCAATGGAATATTACATTTAAATAAGTTTTCCATTTCACTTAACATTTTTGATTGTCAATTACCTAAAATATTGGAACGACACAGATAATATGATGCAGGAATCTGATTCTTTTCCATATTATGATGTTAAATTATATAATAACACTATCCAACGCCTCACATTATATTTTTCAAACTTTATTTTAATGAATTTCAATGGAATATTACATTTAAATGAGTTTTAAATTTCACTTAACATTTTTGATTGTCAATTACCTAAAATATTGGAATGACACAGATAATATGATGCAGGAATCTGATTCTTTTCCATATTATGATGTTAAATTATATAATAACACTATCCCACGCCTCACATTATATTTTTCAAACTTATTTTAATGAATTTCAATGGAATATTAAGTTTAAATGAGTTTTAAATTTCACTTAACATTTTTGATTGTCAGTTACCTAAAATATTGGAACGACACAGATAATATGATGCAGGAATCTGATTCTTTTCCATATTATGATGTTAAATTATATAATAACACTATCCAACGCCTCACATTATATTTTTCAAATTTATTTTCATGAATTTTAATGGAATTTTTCGTTTAAATGAGTTTTCCATTTCACTTATAACATTTTTGATTGTCAATTACCTAAAATATTGGAAAGACGCAGATAATATGATGCAGGAATCTGATTCTTTTCCATATTATGATGTTATATTATATAATAACACTATCCCACGCCTCACATTATATTTTTCAAACTTATTTTAATGAATTTCAATGGAATATTACGTTTAAATGAGTTTTAAATTTCACTTAACATTTTTGATTGTCAATTACCTAAAATATTGGAACGACACAGATAATAAGATGCAGGAATCTGATTCTTTTCCATATTATGATGTTAAATTATATAATAACACTATCCAACGCCTCACATTATATTTTTCAAATTTATTTTCATGAATTTCAATGGAATTTTTCGTTTAAATGAGTTTTCCATTTCACTTAACATTTTTGATTGTCAATTACCTAAAATCTTGAAACGACACAGATAATATGATGCAGGAATCTGATTCTTTTCCAAATTATGATGTTAAATTATATAATAACACTATCCCACGCCTCACATTATATTTTTCAAATTTATTTTCATGAATTTCAATGGAATTTTTCTTTAAATGAGTTTTCCATTTCACTTAACATTTTTGATTGTCAATTACCTAAAATATTGGAACGACACAGATAATATGATGCAGGAATCTGATTCTTTTCCATATTATGATGTTAAATTATATAATAACACTATACAACGCCTCACATTATATTTTTCAAATTTATTTTCATGAATTTTAATGGAATATTACATTTAAATAAGTTTTCCATTTTACTTAACATTTTTGATTGTCAATTACCTAAAATATTGGAATGACACAGATAATATGATGCAGGAATCTGATTCTTTTCCATATTATGATGTTAAATTATATAATAACACTATCCCACGCCTCACATTATAGTTTTCAAACTTATTTTAATGAATTTCAATGGAATATTAAGTTTAAATGAGTTTTAAATTTCACTTAACATTTTTGATTGTCAATTACCTAAACTATTGGAACGACACAGATAATAAGATTCAGGAATCTGATTCTTTTCCATATTATGATGTTAAATTATATTATAACACTATCCAACGCCTCACATTATATTTTTCAAATATATTTTCATGAATTTCAATGGAATTTTTCTCTTAAATGAGTTTTCCATTTCACTTAACATTTTTGATTGTCAATTACCTAAAATATTGGAACGACACAGATAATATGATGCAGGAATCTGATTCTTTTCCATATTATGATGTTAAATTATATAATAACACTATCCAACGCCTCACATTATATTTTTCAAATTTATTTTCATGAATTTTAATGGAATATTACATTTAAATAAGTTTTCCATATTACTTAACATTTTTGATTGTCAATTACCTAAAATATTGGAATGACACAGATAATATGATGCAGGAATCTGATTCTTTTCCATATTATGATGTTAAATTATATAATAACACTATCCCACGCCTCACATTATATTTTTTAAAACTTATTTTAATGAATTTCAATGGAGTATTATGTTTAAATGAGTTTTAAATTTCACTTAACATTTTTGATTGTCAATTACCTAAAATATTGGAACGACACAGATAATGATGATGCAGGAATCTGATTCTTTTCCAAATTATGATGTTAAATTATATAATAACACT
>SEYY01002444.1:12500-15000 GCA_009176605.1 Armadillidium nasatum
TATATATATATCCAACATCTAAAACGAATGAAAAAAAAAAAAATTAAAATTATCCTTCAGTATTACTAACCTAATTAAAAGAATTAAAATCCACCCATAAATTTGTTCCCTTTTTCCAGATTGTCCCTGGCAGTGGAAACGGTTGGCAAAAATTCGGTCTGAGAACGAAAGGAAACGTCGGAGCCGTTTACGCTTCCTCAAAACTTGATTACGAAGATGAGAAGCAAAGAAGAGGTCTTCGCTTCTTAGTTGAAGTCACTGACAGGGTTAGTTTATAAGTATTATTTTTATGGTCTCTTTCTTCTTTTCTATTTTTTTTTCATTTTTTGTTTTATATGATATATATATATATATATATATATATATATATATATATATATATATATATATATATATATATATATATATATATATATATATATATATATATATATATATATATATATATATATATATATATATATATATATATATATATATATATATATATATATATATATATATATATATATATGTACCACAAAAATTTGAAGCTACTATAATACTCCAAAAAGGATGATTGATTAACATTATAAATATGATTTTAAATGGATGTGAAACATCAATTTTTCCATGTTTTATTAACCAGCTTCGATATTTGCGTGTTTATTATGTCTATATTTTAACGATACAAGGTGGATTTTTATCCCTTTTTATTAGTATTATTGCATAATCGTTTTAAAAATTCACAAACTAGCTTATTAAGAATGTAAAAATGTATTATGATTTCGTTGTTGAATCGATTACTAGATAGATTATATTTCTTCATAGACAATAAAGATTGTTTACTTAAGATCAGTTTCCATGTATTAATTTCTGATGGGTAAAGACATAAATGCATTTGTGCTGCGGGAAATGCCTAATTTAGAGGAAAATCTACTTTGTGACTATTAACTACTATTAACTACTTTGTAACTATTTATTAGTTCATCCAAGCGAAACTTTATTTTTGTAAAATTTTGTTAGTTAAAACAAAAAAAAATTTTTAAATTAATTAAATCTACTTTTATAAAATCCATATTGTAAAGTTGACTGACGCATTGTTGCGATAGACTGTGGTATGGTAGTGAGTAAGGTGGGTTCATTTTGGTTCGGTGCGGCGCTGTGCGAAGTGGAGCGGTTCACAATTTCACCATCCTCCTGTTGAAGGGTGCTGGTGCAGGACCTCTTGGTGTGCTGAGGTGTAGTGACATGGGGAAAATAATTCCGTGCTTAGCCAACCCTTCAATATATATATATATATATATATATATATATATATATATATATATATATATATATATATATATATATATATATATATATATATATATATATATATATATATATATATATATATACAGTAAGTTTGAAGTTGTGGATGTAGGTTTCTGTGTTTGCATGTGTGTTTGTGTGAGTTTATAAGTTGATAACGGAGCGAAATAATATTTCTGAAAATTTATTTTTAATATTTCTTTAATTAAGAACAAGACACCCGACTATTTTTATCGTTTGACCTGTCTCTAGTGTTATTGTAGTGAAATTTGTTAATTTTACAGGAAAATGTAGCAATACAATTTTGATTACGATATCTTAACATCCCAGTCTAAATTTATTCAAAAGAATCCCATTAATTCGGATATTATATTATCATTAATTTTGGTTTATGAAGCCTTGTTTTAATTAATGAAACCATCTGATATCATTAGGTTTGTTAAAGTATTAAGTGTTTACTATTTCAATAATGAACTTGATTTTATTAGGCTTAATTATGTGCTTAAATATTCGTTCATTGGTTTATTATAACCAACTATTTATGCTTCATTATTTCAGGAAATTGAATTATAATATTTATTGTAGTTATTTAATATATCGTAATAATATCTGAATAACAATGTTTTGCATACAAGTGTGATAAATGTCAGTTCCTAAACATTTGTGTACATAGATGGCGTAAATATTTCGCATTTTTTTTGTAATGATTCTATTTTTTTTTAAAGTACGAATGAAAAATAAAAACAATGCTGAAAAGTTGTAAAATTTGTTGTTTTGTAAAATAAATAAATGTCATTTTTGTAATTTACTTACAAAAATACCATAGAAATATCGAACCTCATTTGTGATAAAATATATCAAAATGATTTTTATATTGTCTTTGTCATATATATATATATATATATATATATATATATATATATATATATATATATATATATATATATATATATATATATATATATATATATATATATATATATATGAACCGACCGGGGCCCCGGCTACCCCCGGCTAAAAATCAGGGAAAACCGGGGTTTGACCTGCCGGGGTTGACATGGCAAATTATACTTGAGGGAACAATCCAATTTCAAATTTTTTTTTTTTTTAATTTTCAGCCGATTCTCCGGAAATTTTCTGTGTATATAGCTTTTTTTCCCGGTTAAAAAAGTCCATTTCTAGCGCTTTTCTGAGGCTATAATTATTA
>SEYY01002444.1:20000-22500 GCA_009176605.1 Armadillidium nasatum
TTTTTCAAGGCGTGATAAAACTGATTAAAACCTTGTTAAAATATTTATTTTTATTTTTCATTTTATTATATTTAATTTATATCATATATATATATATATATATATATATATATATATATATATATATATATATTATATATATATATATATATATATATTATTATATATATAATATATATATATTATAATATATATTATATATATATATATAATATATATATATATATATATATATATATATTATAATATAATATATATATATATAATATATATATTTTCATATAAAACTATAAAACCTTCTTAATATTATTTATGTTATTCATGTCAACGCTGTTTTATTAGGAAATGAATATATATATATATATTTTATATATATATATATAATGAAAGTAGGAAGCTATAAGCGATTCTCTCGTAGCATGGAGGCGTACCTTCCATATCTCTACTAATTATTTGTTCTCGTTATCATATATGCTTTATTACCGTCGTCTTCATTATATATATATTATATATTCTATATCATTCTATAATGGTTCTTCTTTTTCACGCCTTTCACGCTTTTTATCATTTAGGAAAATGTCAACTCTAACTCTTTTCTTCCTCTTTTCCTCGTTGTAATCTTCAAGGAAAACTGCCGTTTTATCTTCCTCTAAAGCTGAACTCTTCGCTCAAATTTGCCTCCAATTCAACCTTAGAAGATTCCGGAGCTATGAGTCCTCCTCCTTCACTCCCCTTCCAACTCAATTTTATGCCTAATAGAGTTTACTCTAAAGACGTCATATCTGCTCTCTCTGAGCTTAACACTGAGCTTAACACTAAGCTTTGTGCCAGACTATCGAAAGCCTTCGATAGTCTGGCACAGCTTGATTTATTTCTTTTCCTCTTTCCGTATCTATTCTTTTTCTCTGTGAACTTTCTCTAATTTCCCTTTCTGGTCGTTCTATAGCTGCTGTTATAGACGGATATCGTTCTTCCTTTAAATCTATTAATAGTGGTGTTCCTCAGGATTCGTCCTAAAACATTTTTCTGCTTTTCATTAAAGACCTTCTAAAAATTACTTCATATCTATCCACTCCTATCTGATGACTCCACTCATTACTCCTTCCAGTTTGAAAACGTCACTTCCCAAAAGCAGTTGATAAACTCGAGAAGGTAGCCTTGGAGCAACTAACCTTTTTCACTTATTTCAAATTGGGGAAGTGAAAACATGGTTTTTTTCAATGCCTCAAAAATACTCAATCCTTCATTCTCCTCGAAACAATCTTAAACAGCTATATCTTGAAAACTATAAACTTAAATATCTGTTTTAAATATTCTTGAAACTTTTTCTCGTATCTTTCTTGATCACATTTTTCTACACCTTTAAGTTTTATGTTCTGATCCAGAATTATTTCACGCCAAAATTCCTTTTCTGTATTCTTGTTTCATTTAAGTATGCTTCGCACATCTGGTGCCACTCATATAGTCTCCTTGAGAATTGGAGTCTAGTCCTTTTTCTGTCTCAAAATCTCTTTCCTCGATTGTATTTTAACTCTTTTTTTTTCACAAAACTTTCCCCATTCTAGCTCCTCGAAGAGCTTGTGCGTCTTCTTTCTCTAATCCTCTTCCTGTCTATCTTTCTTACCAGATTTAACAGTTTTGCTCAATCTTACATATACTCTTGGAACACATCCCTTATATCTAACTTCCTTTGACTTGCTACTTTCACCCCCCACATTTGGCCACCCCAGGAATTTTGTGGTCCACTGGGTTTACTTTATATATTATAGCTATTTGCTTAATATACTCTTATGGTAATATCTATAATAATATATTATATATATAATAATTATATGCTCAGACTAATTATTCAAGCTCTCTGTTAAAATGTTTTAGTTTAACTTTAATTGATCCCACTGCATGAAATCTTAATTAATACTAATAAAAAAATAATAGTAAAAACTTTCGTTCTACATTGCGATCATGTTCCCAAGACTCTCAAATCCTATACTATAATAATATATATATATATATATATATATATATAATATTATATATATATAATTATATTATATATATATATTATATATATATATATATATATATATTTATATATAGCACTAATTATTCAAGCTCTCTATTGTTAAAATGTTTTAGTTTAAATGCTTTAATTGATCCCATCTGCATGAAAAGTCTTTTAATTAATACAATAAAAAAATAATAGAATAAAAACTTTCGTTCTGGGAAACATTGCGATCAATCCCAAGACTCTCAAATCCTATACTTGTGCATGACTAATGATCATATATATATATATAAATATATATATATATATATAATATATTATATATATATATATATATATATATATATATATATATATATATATATATATATATATATATATATATATATATATATATATAATATATATATGGGATATAAATCTGCAAATACTAATACAAATGCGTCACCTTTAGCAAAGTAAATTCCACTATTTGAACATAAATAAGCTTCTAAT
>SEYY01002444.1:30000-32500 GCA_009176605.1 Armadillidium nasatum
GAATAAATCTCTTCATTAAGCACTGGCCCGCTGAAAAAAAATTTAATCCAGAGATAACGTGACCAAGATATTGTCTCTAATCGTTCCAGTGTTCTCGTTGGTGTTACAGAGTAAACATTGGAGCGCCGTTAGCAGTGTGCACCAAAGGAGTAGAGAGATTAGTGATCCTATTTTAGTAGGTCTTGAGATGTGTCAAGGGCTAAAATTAATTGCAAACTCTCACTATGAAATACGGGGCAGTGTTTTACCGCTTAGTGGATTGTTGATCGATGAATTTAAGTAATAATGAATTTGATGATGGTAAAAAAGAGCAAGTCTTATTCAGTAGACAGAATATTTTAGGTAAAAGCACTGAGTAAGAGACTGCAATTTGCTTTATAAGAGAGATATTTTTTTAAGAAATCTACAACGTATCAAGTGTGGCACACTTTAGAGCTTAAAGTTATCAATGAAATCGATTTCAACATCTCGTAGAAAAAGACTTTCTTCACTTGGAAACAGTTATGTTAGTAACATGTTTTGATATGTGCAAAATGGAATGTTGGGTCCTTCGTGTTTGGTGATGAGCATTTGCAACATGTAATTTTTTATTATATTAGATAAGATCTAAGTAATAATAATTCCCCCTTATCGCATTAGACAAAATTTTTAGTACCCGAAACAACGTATTATTTTTCCTCAATCAATAACTTATTTTCTAAAAGTTTTAAAAAGTGTTTAAAGATTAATAAAGAAATAATACTATCAACTTTAAATAATTATAAATAATGAGATAAATATGCAAACATTTTTAAAATTGAAAAGAAATAATAAAAATAAATAAAAAAAAATTTTAAACCTCAAACTAAAAGAATGAAAGGTAAAAAACAATTTTTTTTTTTCAAATACAACAAAACTGGCAGGACAGTTTAAATAGAGACAGTTTCCTATGCGACTGTCGCAAGGCTTTGCAGTTTACATGGGCTTAGATATTTAAAGGCTAGAGTGAGAGTGTTCACACGAGATAAAGGGAAAAGGATTGAGAAATAAAATTATATAAAATTATATATTGTATATAAAATTATAATATATATATATATATATATATATATATATATATATATATATATATATATATATATATATATATATATATATATATATATATATATATATATATATATATATATATATATATATATATATATATATATATATATATATATATATATATATATATATATATACATATATATATACAAATTATACAACAACTTAAATTAATAATTGTAATTATATATACCTATTTATTCAGATAATAAATTGCAACTTTTTTAAATCTATATTTGTATAGCGTGTAATTATAATTCCTTTTATGAGATTATATATATATATATATATATATATATATATATATATATATATATATATATATATATATATATATATATATATATATATATATATATATATATATATATATATATATATATACCTAACCATACAGATTTAAGTTTATAAATTCTCTTTATAAAGCCTTTTTCTATCACGATCTGAACAATTTGGAGAGTTAATTCCGATAAATTGGTCTAAGGGATATTGGATTTATTAAATTGTAAGAATTCATTCTTTGATGTGATTTCAATCTTCAATTTATTTTTATCTAATAAAGGTTTAATCTGTTCCATAACAAGTTCCCTATACCTTTATATATATATATATATATATATATATATATATATATATATATATATATATATATATATATATATATATATATATATATATATATATATATATATATATATATATATATATATATATATATATATATATATATATATATATATATATATATATATATATATATATATATATATATATATATATATATATATATATATATATATATATATATATATATATATATATATATATATATATATATATATATATATATATATCTTTTACATTAGAAAAATACTTTTCATTTTAATTAACATGAAAAAAAGAAAAAAATTCCAGATTTGAGTTTTTGGTGTATTACCATATATTCAGGGGCTGCTCGTGACGTGGTTGCAGGTTTGTGCAACCACCACTATATGCAACTAGCTAGTGTGCAACTGTTATTTATTACTATTATTTGAAAATTTAATAAATTACATCTTATTTTAACACTCCAATGAAGCCTTATTTAATGTAAAAAAACACGTCATACAATTTTGATTAGTAATTCCAAGTGAAGAAAATGCTGTGTGGTTGCTAAAATTTTGCAAATGAATCCTTTAATATAACGGTCGAGAGAAATGTGTGTGCACATTTACCGCCTGAGTGTTTCTATTAGTAAGATGTGGTTGTTAATGAAATGCAACCGACCGTATATACCTTCGTTTATAGTGCAAGAAACATTTCGAAAGAAATTTTAAGAAATGTATACTCGTACATATTCCAAGTTTTGTTCTTCACAGTTTTAGAATATTTTTATATTTATTTAAAAGAGACTAACACTCTACCACTACAC
>SEYY01002444.1:37500-45000 GCA_009176605.1 Armadillidium nasatum
ACAGTCGTTTCCGAATTGATATACTTTTTGTTATTTAATTTTTTTTTTGGTTTCTCTTTTTTTTTATGCACTTTTTCTTATTTTTCATTTAAGTAATGTGTGTGTGTGAAGAATGCATTTCAGCATATTTTGACTTTATATTTTCAATATAGTGAAAAATAGAGAGATATCGTTCTAGATCGGATTATTACCATATTTTTAAGTAAGTTTAATTATAATTCTAATTACTTTTACTTCCAGTACTTTTAATAATAATAATAATAATAATAATAATAACAATAATAATAAATTTTTAATAAAAATTATTATAACGATAACAATAATTGATGATAATAATAATTATAATAATTATAATAATAATAATAATAATAATAATGATGATAATAATTAATAATAATAATAAGTATAATAATAATAATAATAGATATTAAATAACGATTAAAATAATAGTAACAGATAAAATAATAATAATAATAATTAGTAATATTAAAAATGCTAATATAATATCAATCACGATAATAATAATAATAATTATAAGAATGCTAATAATATGAAAAATTATAATTTCAACTAATATGAAAAATAATAATAATAATAATAATAATAATAATAATAATGATATCTATTGCTACTACCAAAAATTAAATATATATATATATATATATATATATATATATATATATATATATATATATATATATATATATATATATATATATATATATATATATATATATAATATAATACATAAACACAGAGAAGAAAAAAGAGAAAGAAAGATAGAAAGAAAAAGAAAGAAGAGAGAGAGAAAAAAAGAAAAAAAAAAAAAAGAGAGAGAGAGAGAGAGAGAGAGAGAGAGAGAGAGAGAGAGAGAGAGAGAGAGAGAGAGAGAGTTAGAATAATCAATTTCCTTGACAGATAATCTCAATAATGCTAATTAAAAAATGAAAATAAATTGTATTATCTTATTAGAGATGAACATATATTCAATATAATTAAGTCCTTTATTTCATAGCATTTTAATTTGTTTGTATATATATATATATATATATATATATATATATATATATATATATATATATATATATATATATATATATATATATATATATATATATATATATATATATATATATATA
Source organism: Armadillidium nasatum (assembly GCA_009176605.1). Taxonomy (NCBI): domain Eukaryota; kingdom Metazoa; phylum Arthropoda; class Malacostraca; order Isopoda; family Armadillidiidae; genus Armadillidium; species Armadillidium nasatum. The sequence continues at coordinate 38,640 of SEYY01002444.1, forward strand.
TATATATATATATATATATATATATATATATATATATATATATATATATATATATATATATATATATATATATATATATATATATATATATATATATATATATATATATATATATATATATATATATATATATATATATATATATATATATATATATATATATATATATATATATATATATATATATATATATATATATATATATATATAATATATAAATATATATATATATATAAATATATATAAATCATTATTTTAACCATTATTTTTGAAACATCGAAACATTAAAAATTAAGTAACAATAAAAAAAAAAAAAAAACTAAAAAGGAGATTAAAAAGTCTACGTTTCGAAATCTCTTAACGATCTCATTGTCAAAGCAGCTTATCAATACATAATCAAGTTGCCTTGAAAATGAGATCGTGAAATGAAGTCGAAACGTACGCTTTCTAATCAACCTTGTTATCTTCGTAAATAAATTCTTTACTAAATTTTTAATATTCTACTTTTAATGTTTTATAATAAATAGTTTAAAAAATGTTAATATATATATTTAGAATATGAGTTTCGTAATACCTTTAAATGCCAAAAATATATATATATATATAATATATATATATATATATATATATTATATATATATATATATATATATATATATATATATATATATATATATATATATATATATATATATATATATAATATATATATATAATATATATATATTATAAATATATTAATAATATTATATATATATATATAATATATATATAATATATATATATATATATATATATATATATATATATATATATATATATATATATATATATATATATTATATATATTTTAATTATAATTATATTAAAATACAAACTACATAAATAAATAAAAAAAATTTTTTTTCAAATTTAAAAGCTCTGTTTTTTTTAAATGATAATTAATCCGAAAGAAAATTGATTGGGGTTTAGTAAATAAGTTTTTTATTTAAATAAGAATAAATAAATTATTAAATAAAAAATAAATAATTAATAATTAATTAATAAATAAATAAATAAGAAATTATTAATAAATTAAAAATAATAAATAAATTTATAATAAGTATTAAAAAATAATTAATAAATAAATAAATAAATAAATAATTAATAAATTAAAAATAATAAACAAATAAATTAAAAAGTAAAAAAGATAATTAATTAATCAGTAATTGTTAATCTAAATAGAAATGACAAAAAACATTAATTAATTTCTCTTCTATACTCGTATAATTTATGCAATTATTTTATTTCTCACTTTTAAATTTATCTTTTAACGTAAACAATTAATTATAAATAATTGCAACGCTGCAAATCGTAATTAACAATTGCAATTCATAAATAAAAATTTTTTTTCAAACATTTGTATTATTAGATATTTTTATTGAATTATTTTTTTATTCCTGATAACTTGATATATATATATATATATATATATATATATATATATATATATATATATATATATATATATATATATATATATATATATATATATATATATATATATATATATATATATATATATATATATATATGAAGTAGTTCATTCAATTTTGTTAACAGAAAATGTTTTATTTATGTGCTTAATCATATTTTGAAGTTTTTTCCTCTTTTGAAGTAAAATTTCCATGTTCAATCTTTTGAACAAACAAATAAATAAAACAAAAAAAAAAAAAAACAAAGAAAAAAAAAAGATGTTAGAAATTGTTATGAATTAAATAAATTTATTACAATAAAATATTTATAACTAAAATATGTTGCAATAACTTATTCATTTTTAATTAATGGATAGCTCTTCTTCATCATATATATTTTGTATTAAATAATATAAAATATTTAGTTTTAAATAATATGAAAATAATTACTTAGGAAATAAATAAACAATTAATATAATAAATTTGTGATAAAAATTAATATATATATATATATATATATATATATATATATAATATATATATATATATATATATATATATATATATATATATATATATATATATATATATATATATATATATATATATATATATATATATATATATATATATATATATATATATATATATATATATATATATATATATATATATATATATATATATATATATATATATATATATATATATATATATATATATATATATATATATATATATATATATATATATATATATATATATATATATATATATATATATATATATATATATATATATATATATATATATATATATATATATATATATATATATATATATATATATATATATATATATATATATATATATTAGAGGTGGACCGGATAGTAATTTTTTACTATCCGCGGATGCGGATGCGGTTGCGGATATTCAATTGCGGATATCCGCAGATGCGGATGCGGATAGTTTAATTTTTTAAGAGTTTTTGCCATAGATTCTTGGAATTTTAAATATAATATCCAGAATCTATGCTACCAGGGTGTGGGACGGGGACCCAACTCTTGAACACCCCACCAACCTCTTTCCCCAACCTCCACCCATTTGGAAAAGGTTATATATATATATATATATATATATATATATATATATATATATATATATATATATATATATATATATATATATATATATATATATATATATATATATATATATGGCTAGTAATTCAGTATTACTTTCACACTTCACAGTTTCACATATTCCATTTGAAGTTAATAATTGGTAAGTTATTTTTTAGAAATAAAAGTTTTTGGGCTCTTTCAGGTGAAAGTATGGTTCGCTTTTCGTCGTAAATGAGGCCTGCTCAACTGAAAAGACGCTCACTAGTAACACTAATTCGAAGGACATGCTAAATAAGTCCTTGCCAGCTCAGCAAGAAAAGGGAAACTTTTGCAATTATCTCTCCACCAAACCAGTTGGTCTTTATCTGCCTCCAAACGTGGGAGTTTCAGATAATTTTCAATAATCGATATTGTATCCTTTGACACTTCTGACTGTGATTCTTCATCGCTGCTGGAAGCTAGAAGATCTTTCATTGATTTAGCAATGCTTAAGCTAACAGATTTTGTTTCTTTTGTATCTGACAGCTTTTGCTTTTTCTTGAAAGGCGTTATTTTATCTGTTTCTATCATCTCATCGCAAAAGCATCCTAATTTGATTTTAACATTCTGAGAAAGAAGTGGTTTAAAAAATTTTTTTTTGTACCTAGAATCTAAAAAGGTTGCAATTGTATAAGCATCATCATTTTCAAGGTTTTCAAATCTGTCGTTCATCTCCTTCATTAATGTTTCAGTCATCCTTGAAACTCCCTTAGACTTAATAACATTTGTTAACACAACTTTCAATGTTGAAACAAGTGGTATCACATCTGACAAACATGATTCAGCTGAACTTATAGTCTTTGTTAATTCTTCAAAAGGTTTAAGGATATTAATACAATTATGTAAAATGTCATTTTCGTCAGCTGTTAGAGGCTTTATTTTTGTGCTGCTTGAAGCATAAAGGCAAATGGCCTCATTAATTTCGCTCATCCTCTCAAGCATATGCAAACTACTATTCCAGCGTGTTTGAATATCTTGCATGACAGAAAGTGGACGAACATTTAATCTTGTTTGTATTTTCTTCAGCTCATTTTGGGCTACAACGGAGTGATTGAAATGCGTAGCAATTAACCTACATTTGGTTATTAAATCGGATACACATTTTTGACTCATAATGGAATTTTTAACTACTATCTGAGTTTGGTGTGCAAAGCAATCTACATTTTTCACTCTTGACAGAGAAAGTGCTTTTTTATATTTGTGCCCGAATCCCTGACTACGCAGTGCACTTCATTTAATGAAATCTTCCATTTTGTCAGCATCTTTTCAAATACAGTTTCAAGATAGTCGCCTGTATGGCGCTCAGAAAGAGGTTCTGCATTCAATACAAAGTTTTGCCTTTGAAAGTTTTTATCGGTTGCATGATACGTGAGAGATAAAAGAGAAACTCCAGATGTGCTGTCAGACCATTCATCAATTGTAAATGATCCATTGCATGTCTTAATTAGGGATGATACAGTTGATTCTATTTTACTTGCTACCGGCGAATACATTTCCTCACATATCAAGTCTCTGTAAAACTTTCTTTGCTTTAACACATACTGTTGTGAAGCTTCTTCCATCAATCTTTGAAAGCCTAAATCTTCTACATGAGTGAATGGCAAATCATCTAAAACTATCATTTCAGCAATTTTATTATACATTGATATTGATTTGCTATCATTTTTATCCCATTTTTTCATACTTCCTAAACTTTTAATAATTGTTTGTTGCTTAGTTTTTTCTTCAAAACTATCCGCGGATGCGGATGCGGTTGCGGATATCCAATTGCGGATATCCGCGGATGCGGATATTCGAAAAATGATGCGGATATCCGCAGTTGCGGATGCGGATGCGGATATCCGGTCCACCTCTAATATATATATAATAAAACATAAGAGTTCATTTTCCAAAGACTATTAATTAATAATTAAATACTTCATTACTAAAACTAAATTTAATTAAATGTTATTAATATACCATTTCAAAAACCAATTTTCTATTTTTAAAAAGAAAATAAATCGCAATTTCGATCTCGATTCTACGATGTACAATGGACAATAATTATTCTGCATATTCTTTGTTCTATACAGCAATTTATAAATTTTTCATAACCTTCATACCATTTATTCACTAGATATGAATACTTATATATATATATATATATATATATATATATATATATATATATATATATATATATATATATATATATATATATATATATATATATATATATATATATATATATATATATATATATATACCACCGCTCACGGATATAGCCCTATACAAGGATGGGGTGTCTTAATAACAAAAGGATTTGAAAAAAAAAATTCTACAAGTCCCACCTAACGAAAATTTCTCAGGTGAGCACAGAAGTGGGATTTAAAGCAATTGAGATTAAATTCAGCAGGAAACACAAAAAAATAGGAGAGAATTCCACAAAATAGAGGTGACTGGAAAGGAGGGACCACAGCGAACGAGCATAGAGTTGCCTATGTCCACACAAAATTCATGAACAGACAATGCATCCCATGTGCTACGATGACATCGTAAAGGTGGAGGTATACGAGTGGTCAGTTCCCTCGACCCTTTGTCGCTGTAGTACCTATAGAAAAGAGTCAAGACACCAACGTCATGTCGCAAAGACAAAGAGTCAAGTGAATTAGTAAGAGCGGAACAGTTTATAAGTCTTTTAGCTTTTGACTCGACCCTATCCAAAAGACGGGTGAAACCTGAGTAAGCTCAGATATGAGAGCAGTTCTCCATACATGGGCGGATGAGACCCTTGTATAATTGGAGTAACTGCGAAGAAGAAAAAGTTCTCGCAGTCTGAATGAACTCCCAGCTTCTTTGAGGCCTCCCTAGCAACATTGTGATGTGAGGTTTCCAAGACATTTTTTTTGTTTGTCATTCCAAGGATGTTTATATTGTTAACAAGAGAGACGGGAGAACCGTCGAAAGAGAGAGAAAAATTAGGAGGTGTCTTTGAGAGGGAGATTTCGAGAAGTTGAGTTTTTAAAAGAGCTGAATTTCACAAGATTGAGACGACCCCACTGGGAAATTCTATCCAGATCTGCAAGAATGGAATCGTAAAGATAAAGACGAGAGGCAACTTTAGATGCAAAAGAGGGAACAGATTTGAAATGAGTAGAAAAATTTAGGATCGAGTCATCGGCATATGGATGGATAGGGTTAGATGAGCAGCTGAGAAGATCATTAATGGAAAGTAGGAATATAGTAGGAGACAAGACAGAACACTGAGGAACACCGCTATTGACAGAAAAGGAAGAAGAAGTCGCCCATCAACAGCAGCCGAAATGGAACGATTAGAAAGAAAGCTAGATATAAGTAAGCAAAGAGAAAGAGGAAACCCAAAGGAGGAAAAGTTAGTGGAGGAATTTTTAGATATCTGCGGCTCAGATAATAGCAAAAGGTTAGGATGAGAATTAGAGAATTGATATTCCACAGAGGCTAAATTAGAGCGTAAACCACGTACATTGATAAAGTGTATAGAAATCCACGCTTGTGTACACCCGAAATTCTACACATGCCATCACAATTATAACAAACAAACAGCTGAATAATCAAATAAACAGACAAACAAGCAAGCATAAACAAACGAATAACCAAACAAACAAACAAACCATCAGACAAACGATCAGACGAACAAAAATATATATATATATATATATATATATATTATATATATATATATATATATATATATATATATATATATATATATATATATATATATAT
>SEYY01002444.1:52500-55000 GCA_009176605.1 Armadillidium nasatum
ATATATATATATATATATATATATATATATATATATATATTTTTTTAGTGTGTGTGTGTGTGTGTGCGTGCGTGCGTGCGTGCGTGCGTGTGCGTGTGTGTGTGTGTATTTAAATCCCAATTTTCTTATTAACATTTCCAAAAATTAGTATGTCGCTTCTTCTGAGTTTTGAGTTCTAAATCGTTTAGCTGGCAAGCGAACAAGCTGAACGTGTTGGAACAGCAAATATTTCAGACCAATCATAAATTTATTGATGATAAACAATTTCATGGATCTCTACTAGAATCTAAAACTAAAATAAAATCAGGAATACTGTATATTCTCTGCCATAGTGTTCTGTTTGCTCTGGAAATCTCAGCAAATAATCCTGAAACACCTTGATAGCTTTAACTTTGGCTGTACATAAGCTTTGATGCCATTTAATTTGTCACATATGACTGTACCAGTATTTGGATTCATTTAAATATTTAATTCCTCCTGCTTAGTGAGCTCTAAAGTGATCTTTCAACTTCAGTCCTAGCTTCAGCAGTAGCTCTAGCTTCAACTTCAATTCCACTCTAGGCTAAAATTGACAGCTACAACCTCAGTGCAATTAAATTAATTTGAAAAACTGATTTTAAACTTATCTATCATATGTATTGCTATCCGCACTGTAATAAAAGTTACTATTATTGCATTTGTCATTGGATTATAAAATAGGACTGGAAAATTCCATTGCAATCTAACAATCATTTAAACAGAGTGTGTCTGTATTACGTGCTTCTCGAGATTACACTATCGACATTCTTTTTTAATGCTTTTTGTAGTTGAAAGATACAAATTATAAACACTGCCATACTTTAGTTAGAAATTCATTATCTCTTTTGGATTATGCTACCTCAGTTGGTGAAGATTATACCATTAGGGAACCAGTTGTAAAGTTGTAGGAACAAATTCATCTTTGGTTTCTGAATTTCTAAAAACTAGTAGTCTCTGTATTACTTTCTGCTTTATAAAGTACAACTATTTTAACACTACTATTTAAATTTCTGCTCGTTATGAATATACATTTGTTTGAGCGTTGCCATACGTAGTTAGGTAAATCTAATTGCCTCTACCATTAATTCTCAAACCAAAGGAAGATACTTTGTTCCTACTAATGCTCACAAATCTTTTTTCACGTCGTAGCTCTTTCATAACCGTCTTTAAAACATTGTTATTAAAAAATCGCATCCTCATTTGTTGAATTCTAACGTATAAAACACACAACAACTCATTTGAAGGAAGCCTAGAACAACTCACCCTTCCATTCAGTATTCTGTCCTTTTTCTATCCATTTCTCTGACCAAATACTTAACTTATTAACTAACTCTATTGATAATAAAAGAAGTTTACCTTTTTTTTCTTCTCATAATCTGAGCTTATGATAAATATGTTCAGGAATCTTGTGTTTGGGCATATATATATATATATATATATATATATATATATATATATATATATATATATATATATATATATATATATATATATATATATATATATATATATATATTATATATATATTTTTTATATTCATCTCTGGAGGGCAAAGGCTAGAGGCCTACTAACTTTCCACAAGAGTTTGTGATAAAATCGGGAACCTGGTCACATTAAAGGCCGACATACGGCGTTTGAAGGTGTTTAAGTCATAGGAAGTTGGGAAAATAATTGAAGGGATTTTATTCCAGACATTACCAGTAGAGTAAGATTGAGCATAGCGATTAAATCTGGGGTTAGAAAGTTGGACAGAGAAAGTATGAGACAATGTAGAAAGACGTGTCGCACGAGCTCTTCTCAGTGGAGGAGGTATGCGACGAGAGTGTTCATTGCAATAGTAATTGTAATAACGATTGTAATAGCGATAGTATAGAAATACTGATTCAACAATTCGACGTGCAGAAAGAGACTGGAGAAAATTAGTGAAAGCAAGAGACTTGATAAGACGAAAGCCCTAGACTCCACCTTTTCAAGGAGAGCTGTATGAGTGGAACCACCCCAGATGTGTACTCCATACAGGGGAGAACAACACCCCTATAAGGAGCAAGCAATTGGAGTGGTGTGAAAAAATTTTGAGCGTTCCTCAGAACACTTAGCCTCTTAGAAGTTTGTTTAGAAAGAGAAGTAATATGATCTTTCCAAGAAAGGTGTGAAGAAAATGAAACACCAAGAACATTAAGGAGAGATGAAGATTTGAGTTGTGTGAAAAGAGTAATGAAGGATGGAGTCATTGCCATGGAGTGGATAGGAGATGAAGTAACGAAAAGCAAAAAAGTGTTGGAGATAGGACAGATACTTGAGGGACACCACTATTAATAGATTTAAAGGATGAACTATGACTAACTACAACCAGAAAGGAAATCAGAGAGAAGGATAGATTCCGAAAGAGGGAAGTTTGGAAATTAAAGCTTTGTGCCAGACTCTATCGAAAGCTTTCGATATGTCCAGCGCCACAGCAAAAGATTTACCGAAATGCCGAAGA
>SEYY01002444.1:60000-65000 GCA_009176605.1 Armadillidium nasatum
CATTTTAAAAAAATTTTTTCCTAAATTTTAATTTTTTTGAAATTTCAAAATGATTTTTTTTCTTTGTTTATATGTAAATGTAAACAAATTACTTACCTTCTTTTTACATAAATATTCAATTAAGGTATAAAAGTCGGAGGTTTTTTTTCATTTTCAAAAAAATAGGTGAGGCTACACACACACACACATATGCAAATATATATATATATATATATATATATATATATATATATATATATATATATATATATATATATATATATATATATATATATATATATATATATATATATATATATATATATATATATGATTTGTATTACTCCAAACTATAAAGACAAAATTAACTGCATTCCTTTAGAAACTACCAAAATTAGTTTATTTGAAGAAAATATCATCACAAAGTTGACTATTATTTGGTTCCACGTACTCTTATAATCTTTTGTCCAGTTTACAAATCACTTAGCTACACTTGGCTACAGGAATTTGAGCTAACTCTTCCCTTCCCTTACTTGATCTTTAAATTCCAAGAGGGTGCTTAGTTGTTGCGATTGGAAGAATTTTGCTTTCAAGTGTCCACAAAGATGATAATCACACGCTTGAAGAACTGGTAATCTGGTGGGCCATGAAATATCTATATTCTTAGACATAACATTATTAGAGACACAAATTTCCCATAACAGTCATGGAAACCTTTAACGTGTGTCTCGTAGCATAATTTTTTGAAAAAAAAATTTTTTTTTTCATTAACAGCAAAACGGACTAATTCAGGCTCAAGGAAGTTAAAACAGCGCTGTGAATTTACTGTAACAGTACGTCAGTCACGATCTTTAAAAATATAGGGTTGTTGTGGATTTTCACGCAGCCAGTAACGAATTTTGCTTGCTGACAAAGACTGAAAGGTGGAAATAAGCCTCATCACACTTCAATAGATTGTGTAGAAGATCTAGACTCCCATTTATCATGTTCAGTAACTTGTCAGAAGGCGAAAGCGAATCTTTTGAATCTTGTACGGTTGGTATTATAAATCTGCTCGTAAAATATTCCTTACGATGTTTTAGGAAATGCCTTGTGAAATGGGGAGACTAACCGGGTATAGAACTTCTTTGTAAAGCACTTTGAACATTGACAGGGTACTTGCATAGTACCTATAAATAAAAAGTGGAAATTATTGGTTTGTTGGAATTATAGGGGGATAGGTATGTTGAATGTGGTCGGGAAGATATATGGGAGGGTATTAGTGACAAGAGTGAAAGAATTGACAAGAGAGGGTGTGGGTAAAGAACAAGAGGGTTTTAGAGAGGGTAGAGGTGAAAGAGTTTAAATATATGGGAATGTTGGTGGTGGGGAAAAGGGGTGAAAGGGAAGAAAATATGGAATAGGTGGTTTGGGAAGGATACATATGATTTGAAACGAAAAAAAAGGGGAGATATGTGGATGGAAGATTAGGATCCTGGGAAGAGCAGAAGAGGGTGTATTAATTTATTAAGATGTGTGGCGTATGTGCAGAATGGATGAGAACAGGATGGTGGGTAGAGTACTTAGATCCGAGATGGAGGAATTTAGAAGGAAAGGAAGGCCAAAGTGAAGATGGGTGGATGGACGAGGTGAGGGAGATTTTTGGGGGAAGGGGTTTAAGTTTAGACAAGGATTAAAAATTTACGAAGGACAGAGTGATTTGGGGGTGGTCGTGAGAGGGATGAGAGGTACGGTGCATGTTTTGTCCGAGGAAATTGTGGTGGCACCACCCCATTAGAGTGGGTCAGGTGAAAAGTTATATATATATATATATATATATATATATATATATATATATATATATATATATATATATATATATATATATATATATATATATATATATATATATATATATATATATATATATATATATATATATATATATGATTTCAGGGTCCAGGTGGATGGGATGACAGACGACATGTAGATTCCGCATGGGTATCTGTCACACTTCGGGATATTAATGACAACCCACCCTCGTTTGGGAAAAACTTTGCTAACGTATCAGTCTCAGAGGACGCCCCAACGGGGCTGGTTTTAGAGAAATTTAAAGCTACAGATCCTGACGAGGTAATTCATTATTATTATTATTGTTATTATTATTATTATTATTATTATTTTTTTTTTTTTTTTTTTTTTTTTTTTTTTTTTTTTTTTTTTATATTATATATATATATATATATATATATATATATATATATATATATATATATATATATATATATATATATATATATATATATATATATATATATATATATATATATATATATATATATATATATATATATATATATATATATATATATATATATATATATATATATATATATATATATATATATATATATATATATATATATATATATATATATATATATATATATATATATATATATATATATATATATATATATATATATATATATATATATATATATATATATATATATATATATATATATATATATATATATATATATATATATATATATATATATATATATATATATATATATATATATATATATATATATATATATATATATATATATATATATATATATATATATATATATATATATATATATATATATATAAATGAATGAATAAATAAATGCATTAATTTTCCTAGAAGTGAATCAATTTTTGATTTATTAATCTGGAGTTTCTGTGCTGTGAAAATGGCTTCCAACCATTACAGTTAAAAGTTAGCCGAAATGTATAACAATGTTTCAGTAACTTCTGCGAAATATTTATTGTTATTGTAACTTTTATTATTGCTGTTATTAGTTTTATTTTTATTACATTTTTTATTATTATTTTTATTATTATTATTATTATTATTATTATTATTATTATTATTATTATTATTATTATTATTATTATTATTATTATTATTAATTTGTCCCCAAGAAGCTCATTTCAGTAATTGTAATAATTCATATAAAGTATATGATTTTTGTTTGCACAACTTTATAACTGGAAAAATGAAAAAGATTAAAGATTAAAGGTTATTATTATTATTATTTTTGTTATAATTATTATTAAAATTAATGTTATTTTCATTATAATTATCATTATTATTATTTTAACTTATTACATTTTTATTATTATAATTTTTATTTATTCATTATTATTATTATTATTATTATTATTATTATTATTATGATTATTATTATTATTATTATTATTATTATTATTATTATTATTATTATTATTATTATTATATTAGCATTACTAGCTGAAAAATATTTCATGTAGAACTTAATCACAAGTCAAATTTTTTTATTTATTTTATAAAGAAATCTAAATTTGTACTAAATAAAATAAAGCTTTGATGTTACGACTAATGACTATAGCTGGATTTGATCTTTCTCTAAAGATCTGTTGAAAAGACACTAATAAAAAGAAGAGAACGGAGAAAATAAAGTAATTTCTAGAAAACATTATAATACAATTTAACTCTATATGAGTTTAATAACAATGATAAAAATTAATTTTGGTTTTGAAACCTATAAAGAAATTTATCTTTTAAAAAATCAAAGATTTAAGATTTAGAGTTTGTTTGTTTTTGTTTTTTTTGTTGTTTTTTTTATAAAAAAATAAAAAAAAGCAATAAAACTCGAAGGAAAATAATTCCGAACAAATTTTCAGTAAACATTCAAATTCATTCGTGTGATATTTATACCATAAAAACAAAGACATTTGAATCCATGATTTAATTGAATGAAATCTATGATCATAATCGAAAAAAATAAAAAAAATAAAAAAAAAAAGTAAGGGAAGTAGAAATTTACTTCATTAGTGGATATGAACTTAATATGGAGTGAACACAATATATATAATAATATAAAGTAATTTTCTATAACTAAAGGAAAGAAAATAAAAAAAAAATAATCAAAACAATCAAACCATAAAGGAGAATGATATTACAGACATTTCAAAAAGATTTATTTTCAAATTACTTATAACTCCCTTCTTTCTCGCTCGTTCTTTCTTTTCTTTCTTTCTTTCTTTCATTCTTTCTTTCTTTCTTTCTTTCTTTCTCTGCCTGTCTGTCTATCTAATTATCTATCTATCAATCTCTCTGTCATTTTATCCATCTGTCTCTAAGTCTATCTATTTATATATCTATTTATCTGTCTGTCATTTTGTCATTTTTGTATCTATCTATCTATATCTATCTATCTTTACATCTATACTGCATATATATATATATATATATATATATATATATATATATATATATATATATATATATATATATATATATATATATATATATATATATATATATATATATATATATATATATATATATATATATATATACTTCTCCAATATTTAGAAGAAAGCTGGTCTTAATGTTCGACATTTGTTTTCAGTGTTCTGTTTTTAATTTTCTTTCATTTACAAAGAAAACAACAATAAAACCAAATTAAGTTATAACAAAAAATTTAACGACTGTACAATATTATATATATATATATATATATATATATATATATATATATATATATATATATATATATATATAATATATATATATATATATATATATATATATATATATATATATATATATATTACCTCTGGTGGGCAAAGGCTAGAGGTCTACTAGAATTTCCTCCAGAGTTAGGGATAAAAACAAAATCTGGCTCAATTAAAGGCCTACATGTTTTTAAATGTGTGCAAGTCATAGGAAGTTGGGAAAATAGATGAAGGGAGTGTGTTCCCAGACTTTAACAGTAGCTTACATGTAAGATTGAGCATAGCGGTTAATCCTGGGGTCAGAGAGTTAGACAGAGAAAGAATGAGACTGTGTAGAAAGGCGCATACCTTCTCAATGGAGTAGGTATGCGACGGAAGATTTCAGAAGAGCAGTGTCCATTTGTAATAGCGATAGTATAGAGTAGCGCACCAATTCGACGAGCAGAAAGAAACTGGAGAGAATTAGTAAGAGCAGGAGAGTTAAT
>SEYY01002444.1:77500-80000 GCA_009176605.1 Armadillidium nasatum
ATATATATATATATATATATATATATATCTATATATATATATATATATAATATATATATCATCTCTTTAGGGTGGGCAAAGTCCAGGAGTCCTACTAAAATTTAAACCAGAGTTAGGGGGAAAAACGGATATCATTGGTCATATTAAAGGCCTACGTGTACATATTCACGGCGTTTTGAAAGCATACAAGTAAAAAGGAAATTGGGAAAATAGATGATGGGAGTGTGTTCCAGACTTTACCAGTTAGAGTACATGTAAGATTGAGCATAGCGGTTAAGTCTGGTCAGAGAGTTGGACAGAGAAAGGATGAGACTGTGTAGAAAGACGAGTCGCACGAGCCCTTCTCAATGGAGGAAGGTATGCGATGAGAGAGTTCAGAAGAGCAGTCCATTGTAACAGCGATAGTATAAAAAGACTGATGCAACAATTCGACGGGCAGAAACAGATTGGAGAGAATTAGTGAAGCAGGAGAGTTGATAAGGCAAAAACCCTAGACTCCACCTTTTTCACGAGAGCTGTATGAGTGGAACCACCACAGATGTATGACGCATACTCCATACAGGGGAGAACAACACCCCTATACAGAGCAAGCAACTGGTGTGGATTGAAGAAATGCTGTATGCGCCCCAGAACACCCAACCTTTTGGAAGCTTATTTTGAAAGAGAAATAATGTGATCTTTCCAAGAAAGATCATGAGAAAAAGAAACACCAAGAATGTTAAGGAGAGATGAAGGTTTGAGTTGTGTGTTTTCGAAGAAGATATCATAGTTGTGCGTGGAAGATTGTGTTGAGTAGAGAGATGGAGGAATGGAGTTTTTGAGGCATTAAAAACGACTATGTTTTCTCTTCCTCAATGAAATGCGAGATAGATCAGAGGTTAGTTGCTCCAAGGCCACCCTCCTTGCTTCTATTAACTGTTGTTGAGAGGGGCGCCTTTTTCAAAATGAAAAGAGTAATGAAGAGTGGAATCATCGGTATAGGAGTGGATAGAAGATGAAATAATAGAGAGAAGGTTATTAATGAAAAGCAGAAAAAGTGTTGGGGATAGAACAGATCCTTGAGTAATACCACTATTAATAGATTTATAGGATGAACGGTGGACGTCTACAACAGCTGCTATAGAACGATCAGAAAGGAAATCACAGAGAAGGCCACAGAGAAAAAGATAGATTCCGAAAGAGGGAAGTTAGAAATCAAAGCTTTGTGCCAGACTCTATCGAAAGCTTTCTATATGTCCAACGCGACAGCAATAGGATTCACCCAAATATACCGATATATATATATATATATATATATATATATATATATATATATATATATATATATATATATATATATATATATATATATATATATATATATATATATATATATATATATATATATATATATATATATATATATATATATATATATATATATATATATATATATATATATATATATATATATATATATATATATATATATATATATATATATATATATATATATATATATATATATATATATATATATATATATATATATATATATATATATATATATATATATATATATTCGTTTTCATATTCTAAAAGCAATTATTTCACTGTTGTATTTGGTTTAAATGCAAAGGTCAAAATAATAATAATAATAATAATAATAATAATAATAATAATAATAATAATTTCAGTTCTATTCAGATTTATGTTAATATCAGTTGGATTTTCTCTTCCAATTTTCAAAATATTTTTTATTCTTTTATTTCTTCTATTTTTTAATATTAGATCAAATAATTTTTTATTTTTTATTGTTCACTTTCATTATTATTTTTTATAATTTTTTTTTAATTATATTTTTAAAATTTCCAATATTAAATTTTTCTTATAATTTTAACAACCATTTTTGAAAAATCAGTTGATTAATTTGATGCTATATGAAGCATAAAATTAAGTTATATATATATATATATATATATATATATAATATATATATATATATATATATATATATATATATATATATATATATATATATATATATATATAGAAAGAGAGAGCGAGAGACAGACAGAGAACACAAAATGTAGAGGGGGAGTGAGGGAGAGAGTGAAACGGAGAGGAAAGGGGAAAAGGAGAGGGAGAATGAGGGAGAGAGAGTAAAGGGAGATGAGAGAGGAAAGGGAGAATGAGGAAGAGAGAGAGAGTAAAAGGAGAGGAGAGAGGAAAGGGAGAGGGGAGAGGAGAGGCAGAAGGAAAAGCGAAGGGAGAGGGAAAGAATATCTAACCAAAGGCATTGGAGTAAAATTAGATTTCTGAAACTGTAAAGCAGCGTCATTCAACCAGGGACCACTTGGACCCCCAGGAATCCCTACTGTAAAGCATAAAAATACTTTTATTTAATAATTATATTTTAATAATTACTATTTTTTAATAATTATAATTTTAATAATTATATAATTTTATAATTATAATATAATAGTTATGTTTGTAAAATTATTATTTGTCGAACTTCTAT
>SEYY01002444.1:87500-97500 GCA_009176605.1 Armadillidium nasatum
GATGTTGATTTTTTGCGGATGTTCCGCATATATAATATATATATATATATATATATATATATATATTATATATATATAATATATATATATATATATATATATATATAATATAAATATAAATATAAATATATAAATATAATATATATATATATATATATATATATATATATATATATATATATATTATATATATATATATATATATATATATATATATATATATATATATATATATATATATATATATATATTATATATATTTATATTAATATTATATATTATAATATATTATTATATTATTATTATTATATTATTATTATTATTATTATTATTATTATTTTATTATTTATTATTATTATTTATTATTATTATTATTATTATTATTATTATTATATACTATTATTACAGTTTATTATTATTATTATTATTATTATTATTATTATTATTATTATTATTATTATTGAACATTGTATTAATTTCTTTAAAATTATTCTTGAGAATAATTAATCTACAGCAGAAATAGAAAGTATTATTTCCTGACGCGTTTCGTCTCTGTACTTCAGAGGAAGTTTTTCCAATTAAGACTTTAATTAATTCTAAAGCTGATATTGAATTCCTATTTTATTATTATTATTATTATTATTATTATTACTTTTTAATATATCTTCTTTATAATTCCGCTTTCAAGTTCCACTGCCCTTTGATACTTTTTCTTTACACACTCACTCCTTCCCCAGCTTATTGGCCTTCTGCTTCAGTTGCGACATCTATTTTTTTAATTTCTCCACATCCCTCTTCTAAGGGTGCTTCCATACGCGTATGTGGACCCTTGTGAGCTATGATATGCCAACCACCGTAGGTATATTTGATGTCTTTGGTTTAATTAAAATTCCACCGTCCAACTGTCCCTGACCAGACATTAATTTTTGTTAATTCTTTAACTCCATGGGAGAGCGTTTTCGGTGTTCACTGACCTCTCTTTCTCCAAATGCACCTTCTCGCATACTTTTCCCTCTTACTCATTAGTATTTACTGCAGAGTTAATAGCAATAATTTCACACTTTCCAGAAATTCGTTTTGGTTTGGCCTTCAGCGACGATGTGACATATATCATTTCCGACTTCAAAAATGCAATGATGATACTTAGCTGTTCAACGAGAACCCCACTAGTCTCGCTTATCCAGAAGAAGATTCTGACAGGGCTACTAAAAAGATGACAGACTCCGACTGTCTGTAGGTTTTACCGTCCTCTACACATTCTGAATGATTGTGCTCCGGTTCTGATTATTATTATACATCTGGGATTTCTTATCTCTTGGGAGACTAGTTGGAGGAGAGTGCCTGAGGTACTAAGCTGAAAGAGTTAAATTCTTGGCTGGTCCTCTTGTTTTCTTGCAGCCTTAGTCGTCTCAGGGTGGTGTCCTTAACACGCTTTCGTTTCTGTCAAACCAGCTTTACCCAGAGCTACCTCATGCCTCTGGAGGACTCCTCTGTCTGTCGTTATTGCCTTTCTAACATTCCCCTTTCAGTATATCACATCTTGGTTGGTTGTCTTGCTTTGGCACCTTCCAAGCTGAGGTACATCACTAATTGATGTAACATCCCCTCCGGGAAAAGTCTCTCCTACGACTTACCAGAATCTCCATCTTTTCGAAGTGACGCACTATTCGCCTTTCTTGAACCTTTTCGTTCCATTTCTGATCTTTCTGGTGTGCTTGCTTTCCTTTTGTTTTGTCTAAATGTTATCTCTGGTGTTGGTTTCCAATCCAGCATTGCAAAATCACAGTGAGAAGTGATAGCGCCTGTACAGCTACTCAGAAAAAAAATCACAAATGAAAAAAACTAAAAAGAAATTATTATTATTATCATTATTATATTACTTTATTATTAATCATCCTTTTGTCTATTATTATTATTATTATTACCATTATTATCATTATTATTGTCATATACTTTTTATTTCTTTAACTATATTTTTTGTCTAAGACAGTATTTCATTTAAATGTTCACTGTTTTCTTAAGTATTATTTCCTTTTTCAGTGTTTTTTTTTTTATTTTTTATTTTTTTTTTTGTCAAATATTTTTAGTTCTAATTTTTTTTGTTTATTCTTCTTCATATTTTCCACTTAAATTTTTTTAATACTATCTCATTTACTTTATTTTTCCACTATACTTCCTACGCCTTTTCTGCAAGATTACTCTATTCCTTAATTAATATTACTCCACTCCTCTCCCTTTACTCCCCAAGCTTCTATTACTTCCTCTATCTATGTGGCTTTCCTCAACCGACACCCAACTCTCACTCACTCACTCACTCACTCACTCACTCACTCACTCACTCACTCACTCACTCACTCACTCACTCACTCACTCACTCACTCACTCACTCACTCACTCACTCACTCACTCACTCACTCACTCACTCACTCACTCACTCACTCACTCACTCACTCACTCACTCACTCACTCACTCACTCACTCACTCACTCACTCACTCACTCACTCACTCACTCACTCACTCACTCACTCACTCACTCACTCACTCACTCACACTCACACTCACACTCACACTCACACTCACACTCTCACACTCTCACTCACTCACTCACACTCTCACTCTCACTCTCACTCACTCTCTCTCTCTCTCTCTCTCTCTCTCTCCTTGTCCTGTACATTTTATATCACATATTATAAATTAAAATTACTCGCGTTCCATTATATTGTAGAAATATTAAAGTTTTCCCTTCCTTGGATTTCCCGCTGTTAAAAATCGGGAAAGACACATAAAAAGATTCAATTATTACCAAACTTTCCTCATCATGTTTCAATTACACAGATTCTTTTAATATATATATATATATATATATATATATATATATATATATATATATATATATATATATATATATATATATATATATATATATATATATATATATATATATATATATATATATATATATATATATATATATATATATATATATATATATATATATATATGGGAAAACTATCAAAAAGCAATTTGCCATACAGAAAAAGATTTATTACTTATAAGGAAGTAGCTTCACCAAAATATTTTCCAAATTAGAAAATAATTGGAAAAAAAAAATCGTTGTGATATTGAAGTACTATTTTAATGGGACATTTTCGTATTGATATAATTTTTTTAAAGGAGATATGTGCTCGTCTAAGGTACATTGTGAGGTATTTAGTAATATCATTAATTTGTTTACAGGATAGGAACATTAATAGCCACTGACGACGATGTTTGGAGCCTCGGTCACGGACCGCCTTTTAAAATGAGGATTTCGGATCTGAGTTCGGATTTTGTGGTGAAGAGGATTTCGTTGCGATTCAGACCAGGTACTTTATAAGTTTTCTTTTTTTTTTATTTCACTCTTAAAATAATAATAAAAATAATAATTATAATAATAATAGTAATAATTATTAAAAAATTATTCATAAAAAATAATTTCTAAAAATGATAATAATTAAAATAATAATAATAATAATATTAATAATAATAATAATAATAATAATGATAATAATAATAATAATAATAATTAATAATAATAATGACAATTGTAAACGTGAATATTAAATTTATAATAATAATGATAATAATGAAAAGGAAATCGTAATAATAATAATAATAATAAGTAAAATAATAATAATAATAATAATAATAATAATAATAATAATAATAATAATAATAATAATAATAAAAAAAAAAAAAAAAAAAAAAAAAAAAAAAAAAAAAAAAAAAAAAAAAAAAAAAAAAAAAAAAAAAAAAATAATAATAATAATAATAATAATAATAATAATAATAATAATAATAATAATAATAATAATAATAATAATAATAATAACTGACAATAATTAAAATGTAAAAATTAAGTTTATAATAATTTTAATAGTGAATGTACCAGTGTTCGTAATAATTAATAATAATAATAATAATAATAATAATTATATATTATTATTATTATTATTATTATAATTAATAATAATAATAATAATAATAATAATAATAATAATAATAATAATAATAATAATAATAATAATAATAATAATAATAATATCTTACTGAACAGACTTTGATGACGGAAATGGGGGTGCCGAAATTTGGACCAAAGTTCCACTGGATCGAGAAGAGTGCCCCGAAATGACTCTTAAAGTTGGCCCTCTCTGACGCTGGTGGTGTCACAACGGTTGTTAATGTCGTCATCATTGTCGATGATGTCAATGACAATCCAATGAAACCGGGTTCGAAAACGGTTTTTCTTTGGAAAACAATGGTAAGTTAATAATAATTTAGAAAAAAAAAAATTTCCATTTTTCTTTTACCCCTTTTTTTAAATTTTTCTTTTTTTTCTTTTTCATTTCTCTCTTTTCTCTTCATTTTTTTCTTTTTTTTTTCTTTACTCTTCTTTCTTATTTTTTCTTTCTTTTTATTATTATTATTATTATTATTATTATTATTATTATTATTATTATTATTATTATTATCATTATTATTATTATTAGTATTATCAATATTATTATCATCATCATTATTATTTATTAATATTATTATTATTATTGTTATTATTATTTCCATGATCTAAGTTTTCAAATTGTTTCATCTATCATAACTTTAATTTTTCAAATTTGTTTTCAAAAAAAAGACTGCAGATTCCTTAATTAATTATATTATTAATTTAAAAGTAAAGAAATGGAAAGATTATAAAAAAAAGATTATTAATTAAGAAGCAAAAGCAAGAAACTATTAAGGAACAATTTAAAAGAAATACAAAACAGAAGCTGATATATTTTGCTGCTTATGTTGTTGTTGTTATTTTGTTTTTATTTTTTATTTTAGCAGAAGACGGGAATTTTTTTTTTTTTTTTTTTTTTTTTTTTTTTTTTTTTTTTTTGTACAAATGGAAAAAAATTTCATTTCAAATGTAATAGTAATTTTACGCCACATCAATTTGAACGAATTAAAATCAACGACCAGACTGGCAAAGTTTTATTTTTTTTATTTATTTATTTTTTTTTATTTAATTAAACTGTTAAAAAAAAAAAAAAACAATTTTAAAACTAATTAAAGTTAAAATGAGAGCATTCAAAGTTAAAATAGTCTATCTATAAATGAATAAGAGAAAAATTATATTAAGTAATTAGTGAACAACTTAAAAAAAAATATTAAAAATAAATTATAATTATCATTAATTAAATCACATATTTGAAAATTAAATTTATTAAGATATATTTTTAAATTAATTTTTATTTGAATTTTGAATTTTACTTGAAGGTATTTCAAGCTTTTTCTTGAATTCCTTGTTTATTATTAAACATTTTACCTTATTAAATATATATATATATATATATATATATATATATATATATATATATATATATATATATATATATATATATATATATATATATATATATATATATATATATATATATATATATATATATATATATATATATATATATATATATATATATATATATATATATATATATAGTTTCTAGTGCGAAATATATTATTACATATACAGTGAATTCTATAATAAACTTAAATTTATAACTTCAATTAAATTTATAAGTAAATTAATTAAGATTTAAAAGTTATAAGTTAATTTGATGAAATATATTATCAATAAGGAAATTAATTTCTTAAGGCTTTAAATTTTTTTTGGTAAGATTCCAAGAAGAGAAACTTAACAGTAAGAATACTTCAAATACTTCAAAACTTCAAATACTTCAAAACTTCAAATCTTTCATATAATTAAATTAGAAAAGCTTGCAGGATTATGATTCCTGGTACAGGTGGTAAGGAGAGGAGGAGGTATTTTTTTTTTTAAATAGAAGTTCACATCTCACGGGCATTGCCCAATTCTAGGAGAGGATCTTTTCTAGGTAGTATATACCTAGTATCCCCAAGTGGGATCGAACCTGCGCTCTCAAGCACGTGAGTGCTACGTTTGAGCCACGGTAGAATGGGTGTAAGTAAATTAATGTTGATATGGGTGGCGAGGCAGTTAAGGAGTTAAATGTTTTGTTGAATTAAATAAGGATTATTTCTTTTCGTTCTAAAGCTCGATGTTTATTAGTACGAAAAGGTTCAGAAACTGATAGAGTGTCAGGGTTTTAATATTAGGAAGTTGTTGATAATAAGAATTGATGCTGTCTCTGTGAGAGAATGAATGTGATTGGAACTTGCGAGATGATGGTCAGGTCTCCAGTATAGTTTCTAATATTTAGGCTGGCGATCTTAGAGATAGACATACTGTGTATGAATAAGTTAAGAAGTGAAGAAGGTTGGGAACACAGTTACTTTGCTATTAGGCTTCGCGAGATTACTTTCTTAATGTGCTATTAATAATGATTGTTTTCGTTATCTGGAATGTTAGCATCTAGAATCATGTCTTCTCTTCAAATTCAAAGATCCACTTATTAATGTAGGTTAGAGTAAAAGAAAAAATTCATCACCTTCCCAAATGCACACACACAAACATAAGCACATACACACACACATATATATATATATATATATATATATATATATATATATATATATATATATATATATATATATATATATATATATATATATATATATATATATATATATATATATATATATATATGTGTTGTATTCAAAATCAACATCGGCCCTTAAAATTTAACCACCCTATTAGTTTAATAAATGGTGGTTAAATTGTATGGGCCGATGTTGAATGTGAACCACACCTAAACGTCAAGTTTTTTACTGCATTTCATTTGACTTTTTTCAATTTCAGACTTACTCAATTTGAACCATGGAAAGATACACAATGTAAAGTAATTTGTGTTGTATTCAAAATCAACATCGATCGGCCCTTAAAATTTAACCTCCCTTTATATATATATATATATATATATATATATATATATATATATATATATATATATATATATATATATATATATATATATATATATATATATATATATATATATATATATATATATATATATATATATATATATATATATATATATATATATATATATATATATATATATATATATATATATATATATATATATATATATATATATATATATATATATATATATATATATATATATATATATATATATATATATATATATATATATATATATATATATATATATATATATATATATATATATATATATATATATATATATATATAATATACTATATAGATGAATGTGTGTGCTTGTGTCCTCATGAAAATTAACTCAAACTTTAAAAGCTATTAACGAATACGTTTTATATACCCTTAATACATTATTTAAGTAAAAAACATTAATTACTATCAATCAACTTTCACCAACTTTCTAATTAAAAAAAAAAAGCATTTCTAAATGATTAAAGAAATCAGTTTAATGACTCCTTTCAATACATTTATTCGTAAAATGTTTTAAATAAGGTTTCAAAAGGTTTCATATTAATCATTTTATTTGGTAAAATATTTAGCACAAAAGAAGACAAATTCCTGTTATTTTAATATTTAAGGCTTCGTTCAGTTATTTATCCATATATATATATATATATATATATATATATATATATATATATATATATATATATATATATATATATATATATATATATATATATATATATATATATATATAAATTCACCTTTTATCACTTTCATGAGGTGGTGCTCGCCATAATTTCCTTACACACAGACACACACTCATACTCAATCTCCCTTCTCCCCTTACCACGGCTCTTCATTTTTCTCTGTCCTACGCAAATCTTTTACCATCTTCGGCATTCAAATATCTCACCACCTCAAAATCTCCCTCAACCCATCCATGCACCTCTAACTCTGTCCTCTCCTCCTATCCCCTCCCCTTTCATCCTTCCACTTCGGATCTCATCGCTTTACCCACCATCCTATCCTCATTCTTTATAAACACATGCCCAAACCACATTAATACACTTTCCTCATCCTCTCTGCCCAATAATACCATTTTTTCAACCACACATCTCTCTTATTCTTTCATTTCTATTATTTCAACTCTCTTTAACCCACATATAACTCTCAATTCCTTCATCTCAAAAACTTCTAATCTTTTTTTTGTCTGAGAATTCATCATCCATATTTTACACCCATACCTTTCAGATGGCAAACACATACTCTCAAACATTCTTACTTTTATTTCCTTCTGTATTCTCCACTTCTTCCATACCTCCTTCAATCTCTCCATAACTTTCATTTCACGCAATTTCTCACACATCATTTTCTTCAAGACATTCCTTACCCTCTCTAAAACCCCCTTGTTCTTCATTGACACCCCTAAATTGTCAATTCTTTCACTCTCCATAGTAAAACTCTCCTTTAAATGTTGCCTACGACTCTCATCAAACTTATCCCATATGATTCTTACACACCATTTTATCCCCTTTCCCTTTATATATATATATATATATATATATATATATATATATATATATATATATATATATATATATATATATATATATATATATATATATATATATATATATATATATATATATATATATATATATATATATATATATATATATATATATATATATATATATATATATATATATATATATATATATATATATATATATATATATATATATATATATATATATATATATATATATATATATATATATATATATATACGACTTTTCTATCCAGAACAACCTTGAGCAGATTGGTGCAATTCCCTACCCACATTTCTGACCGTCTTGGTGATGAACCCAATATGCATGATATTTTCTAAACCTTTCGATTCCGAATTCATTCCTCCTCCTTCAACCTCTTCCAACTTTTTTTTACCTAATATTATGATTTCTTCTAAAGAAGGCTCTCACTCTCTCTCTTTCTCTTTTTCTCTCTTTCTCTCTTTCTTTCTCTCTCTTTCTTTCTTTCTCTCTCTCTCTCTCTCTCTCTCTCTCTCTCTCTCTCTCTCTCTCTCTCTCACAACGAATAATATACACACGCCTTTCTACAAAGTTTCATCCTTTCTCGGTCTAACTCTCTGACCCTAGACTTAGCAGCTATGCTCAGTCTTTCATTCACCTTACTGGTTAAGTTTGGAACATACATTTTATGTATTTTCTAACTTCCTTTGAGCTGCACACCTTCAAACACCTTGTATCGTGACATATCGGTCTTTAAATGGACTCCGATTTGATATTCCCCTAACTTTGGTGGAAATTGGTAAGCATCTGGTATTAAACACCCAGAAGAGACTATATATATATATATATATATATATATATATATATATATATATATATATATATATATATATATATATATATATATATATATATATATATATATATATATATATATATATATATATACACGTCAGGAAGGCCAGTGACCCGGATGGCATTCCCCCTCGTGTTCTGAGGGAGTGTGCTTCCGAGTTAGCGCCTGTCCTCGTTCAGCTCTACTCTCTATGCCTTAATACTAATACTTTTCCTCTATGCTGGAAGCGTGCATTTGTTCAGCCCATCCCGAAAAAAGGAAGTAGTCGATCTGATCCCTTCTAACTATCGACCTATAGCTCTCACTTGTGTTCTATCTAAAATTTTTGAAACTCTCCTCAACTCTCATTTCCTGGATCATTTGGAGTCTCATTCTCTTCTCTCAGATCACCAGTATGGCTTTCGTCGCTCGAGGTCAACTGGTGACATACTCTCCTATTTTACTGATCTATGGTCTTCTGCCCTTAGGGATTTCGGGGAGTCTTGTGTGGTGGCGCTTGACATATCCAAGGCTTTTGACCGGGTATGGCATGCTTTTCGCTGCTCTCCAAGCTCCCTTCCTTTGGGTTTCCTCCTTCCCTTTGCTCATTCTAGTTTTCTCTCAGATCGTTCCATCTCGGCAATTGTAGATGGAGCGACCTCTTCCTCTTTTTCTGTCAACTGTGGTGTTCCTCAGGGTTCTGTTTTATCTCCAACCTT